>JAOBRD021035483.1:0-11609 GCA_027575215.2 Hydrozoanthus sils | reverse complement strand
AGGTTGTGCCGCTCTAGAGTTAAGTCCTCTAATGTTTTCTATAGAGTGAGATGATTGTGAGAGAGTTGCAGAAGCAGCTGATGGAATTCTAAAGGGTCACTGCTTCGAACTCCGTTGAGACGGCTCTGCTGACCCTGCAGCAATTCGAGTTGGCGAAGCCACGCCCAGTTTTTGATCCTTACAAGGTCTTGGCTGATTTGGAGTATTTGGTGGATTCGGCACAGAATGAAACGGACCCCAGTACAAAGAGATACAGTACCATTCTGCGGCAGTGTCGACCTCTCCTTGGTAATGCGCAATTCCAAACGTTTTTGGTGAAGTTGGTGGGGAACAAAGAAGATGTGGAGGTGGCTATGGCTATTCAAAAGTCCCCGTGTCCCACAGCCTCGGCTG
This sequence comes from Hydrozoanthus sils, assembly GCA_027575215.2. NCBI lineage: Eukaryota > Metazoa > Cnidaria > Anthozoa > Zoantharia > Hydrozoanthidae > Hydrozoanthus > Hydrozoanthus sils. The sequence goes on along the minus strand of JAOBRD021035483.1, from coordinate 11,216 downwards.
GGTCGGCCATCGCTTTACTTCGTCCCGAGTTTTTTCCTAAAGGCCTCTGCGTTCCCGTTTCGGATCGAGCCTGCACCCTACCTGTTTTATGTGTCGTAGGCGACGGCACATTGCGATATGTTGTCCAAAGAGTTGACTTGGTGGCGTAAACAATTGCTTGTTTTTTGGTTCAACTTGTATTAACTCGTTTTGTGCTGCGTATTTCCCTTGGGGGCTTTCCCACAACCAATTCGATCTATCCGGGACGGGCAATCTAAATAACACCCGATACTCTGTCTATGATGGGGTCCCTGGATTGGTCTGATTGGTGGCTCCCCTTTACCCATATTACTTTTTAGATTTCTTACCTCCCGTTACATTGTTCCACTTAGGAGTTGTTCGACCTGCAATTTAAAAGCGTACAGGCGTTTGTTAGAACCCTTAGTTGGTGCAATTGGAGAGGGGAGCCCCTCAACTGGGCCGGTCCACTCCCATCTGTGCAGATGGTTGGCTTCCGGGAATGTTTTTGCTTCATTATAAATGCATCATCTTTTGAGGAGGGGTTTCTGAGAATGGAAGGAATCTTAGAATTTTTGTGCTTTTGTTTGTGGGTTCCAGGCGATTTATGCTTTGGTTAGAAATTATATTTTTGCCAATAACTTAGTACTTCCGTGTCTGCTATAGAGGTGAAGAGGAACAATGAAAATTCTCCTACTATTTCCATTGTCTTGAAATGGCCTCACGCTGCATATAGTTAGCACATTGTACCCCCTAGGGGTCTCCGTAATACCCATGGGTATCGCGTATATCATTTATACGCTCCACGACTCCAGAGTCGTGCTCATTCTCTTTTTGCGTTCACGCCCCGAGAGCTGCGTCCCGAGGTTCTTTTTGCCCTCCCATCTCCCCTCAGCAAAGGTAACTCCCGTTCTCCTGCACTTCTTGGCATGCACGGAAATTATTTTTGTCCATAACTTAGTACTCCCGTGTCTGCTATACAAGTGCAGAAGAACAATGAAAATTCTCCTACTATTTTGACCTCAGAATATGAATATTAGGCCAGCCAGACCAAGGAATATGAATATTTGCCTCTGGAATATGAATACTTGGAAAATAATCCGAAATGAATATGAATATTCTGGTTTGAAATATTCCGCTTCATCCCCCGAAAGTCTTCTGGATGCGGTCTTTAAAAAGAGACGAAAGCCAATCATATACGACACCCCTAAATCCGTAAGGGTAAAGTCAAAACAATGGCATTTTTAAGGAACCCAATTTTGTCGGGGAAGGTGGCGGCTTAGACCCCCCTACCCCACCCCCCACCACTTTTTCAGTGCTCAATTTCTCAAAACCTGATTTAGGGGTATTGTTTTTTATTATATTATGGACTCCTCTCCCACAAGGAAGGCGTTGGTGCAAGCACTTTATCAATATTTATCTTATTGAACATGACATTTGCTCCTGAAATTCAGCCTTTTCGAAAAAAGGTGGTGGGTGGCGGCACATAATACCCCGCCCCCCTAAATTGGATTCCTAGGAAGTACCATTGTTTTGACCTTTTCCCTAATGATGCCCCTTTGCTAACATTATGTTGTGATTAACAGTACCAAAGGCTTTTTCAGATTACTAAATATTCCACAACTAAATTTTTTGTCATATATCTACGTGGCATTGGATTTTAAGGACTGTTGCGTAGAATACGAAATATATTTTGTACAATATTTCGACTGGCCATACCAGTCTTCATCGGGTACAATTAAAAATCGTTACAAGTTCACGCTAAAAGAATGTTTCATCTCTGGCATTTAAGCAATTAGGTTCTAGGGTTTTAGCTCTTATAATAAGAGTAGCTTCTCTAGCTTTACGAATGGAATCTCGAGAAAAAAATATTTTTTCGATGGGGTCGAGTTGCATGTCAGTGGCAGTATGGTTAGGGTTAGAGAGGAAATATTAATGTTCAGATACAGTTGTTGGTTTAGATATGATGTTAGGGTTATCAACGGTGCGGCAATGTTCATTAAATCTGTCTTTTAAGCGCCGTTTAGTTTCGCCTTTTCACCTTTCACCCCATCCGCGGGCCGTCTTAAAGAAACTGGTATATTACAATTCTTCGACCTTGTTACATTCCATGTAAGCTTATTCATGTTCAAACCTAACAACAGGTTACTTCCAACAGTTTTTAATACTTATTTTCGTCCAATAAGCACAATTCATAACTATAAAACAAGACTATCCTCTAAACAGGCATTCTCACTTCCAAGAGTAAGAACTAATAATGGATTATTCAGTATACGGTTTTCTGGTGTCAAAGTTTGGAATTCACTTAATTCATCGATCGAGCAGCTATCCATGAGTGCCTTCAAAGCCAGATTGAAAACCAATTTAATTTCCAAGTTTTAATTTAACCTCACAGAATTTCACAGACCTTGTACGTTCACTGAGTGCTAAGTACTACTACTTACATATGTCAGTTTTGTTTAGCGAACTCGTTCTTCTTATTATTTCTTCTAGTATTTGGTTTTATTGTTATTATATTATTGTAATTTTTTTCTTCTTGTAGTTCTTGTTTTTTTGTTTGTTTTGTATCGATTTACTTAGTTCAATCACTTTAATTACTGGCTACCTGACTCGTTTGGGCCCTATGGTTATTTTAGGTAGCCAGCACCCATTGACAAAGAAATGTAACTTATCTTAATTTTATTCAATGTACAGATCTGGGTGAATAAAGAACTTGTTGTTGTTGTTTGTTGCCTATGTATTACTTGTTGTAACGGTTGCATTGTATCGTGTATAATATAATAAATACTGATATAACAAATTTTGGAGGTTAACTAGCAGCAGAGTTGTTTTCGTAGAGTTGAGACATAGAATTAGAGTTATAAAATTCCAAAATCTTGAATTCACGATTTTGGGAATGCCCAAATCGTGAATTTAAGGTTTTGGATTGACAAGATGCTGAATTCACGATTTTGGAAATGCCAAAATCGTGAATTCAAGGTTTTGGAGTTCCAAAATGCTGAGTTCACGATTTTGGTAATGCCAAAATCACGATTTTGGTAATGCCAAAATCACGATTTTGGTAATGCCAAAATCGTGAATTCAAGGTTTTGGAGTTCCAAAATGCTGAATTCACGATTTTGGCATTTCCAAAATCGTGAATTCAAGATCGTGGATTGCCAAAATGCTGAATTCATGAGTTGGAAAGCCAAAACCTTGAATATTCAGTTTTATGGTTTTCAAAAGCTTGAATTCAAGGTTTTGGATAACTCCTAACTCTACGCTATAACTCTATATAAATAACTCTACGTATAGCCGGCCCGTAAATTTTGTTTTATTATATATTTGAGAAATTTGTGCGCGTGCAAAAAATATTATAAATCGGTTTATTAGAATCCGGCACTTTTTGCCCTAGCTTTGCGCCAACGCTGCCAAAATGATTTTTCAAAACTACAGTATTTGTTATTTCTGTTTCATTTGAGGTGTTTTTCTGGAGGGAACCCTTGATAAATTAAATTTGTTTTCTACCACCTGTACGTTTAAATTATTCAAATTGTTAATTTCGATTCCCTTCCCGGTTAATTTTGTCTTTGATATTTTGGTTAGAATAACTGTAATATTACGTTGATTTACTTATTCGAGCAGCAGTGGCAATTTATTTCTATAAGTCATATCGAGTTCCTGATTTCCGCTTTTATATAAAGTATTCTTAACTCTTAGAACAGTTTTATTGCCTTGGGTAATCCAAGGTTTATTTTAAAATTGTTTTTATTTACGTCTCTTGGAAATAAATTTATATGAGGCAAGTTTATTGGCTTAAGTATTTATTTTGTTATAAGATTTTGAGAATTTTTTTCATCAATGTTTAAATTAATAATTATGTAATTTTGTGAAAGACAAGTCACTTTAGCCAGCTGTGACTTAAGCTTTTTCAATTTGTCTTTTCGGACGAGTGGTTTTTATTAGTATTCGAACTTTTGTAGCCACTAAAAACAGCCTAGTTGCGTCATTTTTATTGCTGTTGTTTCTAAACCAGTTGTGTTTTATTAATACATTTCTAAGCCGTCATTTGTCCGAAATTTACCGAAAAGTTTTTTTAAAAATAATTTATGTAAAAAAGTCCGAATTGACATATTCCTCGTCCCAGTCTCCTTTATTCCTGGTGGAGAAGAAATCTGGGGCCGACATCCACGATCGCATGTAAAATGCAATGAGGAAGTTAGAGCAACTCAAATTCTCATGTTCTAATTTTTACACTTGTTGTTAAAACCTTCCAACAATTTATGTTGTGGCCTGTGGGGTGCTGTGGAGCACATCGTATTAAGCTAGTGCCTTCCACTGCGGCTGTATGTTCGAACAACTTAACGGGATGTTGACCACAGCAGGACTTCGCGACCATAGCATCAACCTTGTCGTCTTTGCTGCGTGGACGATTTGGTTTGCAGTACACGCAGTTGGAAGAGATTATGGTTTGTATCACCTTAAATTAGCTGCTATCCTTTCAATGGAAAGCTTAGGTAATTTAGTGGGTATAGATCTTTCAGCCCGAACAGATCGAGTGTAATTAAAAGCACATCAGATTCAAAACAAAATTTACATTATACTACTTAAAAATTATTTACTAGTTAACACTATTTTAGTCTTGATAATTATTATGTATAACTGATTTATACACACCATCATTTAAAAACTGAAGCACATACTCTAGTATTAATAAATACATATGATTTTTGATTGAAGTATCAAAACAAGGAGGACAACTTATTTGAAACCTGCACTGAAAAGCAGAAAATGTCTAGCTAATGTTGTGAAATTTTAATTGCTTGTCCCATTTCATAACTTTATATACCTTTAGACCTTTTTCGATGCTGCATTTTTTCTGTCCAGTATTATAATAGTATAAATTTATTTCATCTGATTTCATTGTCTAATTTAGCTTCTAACTTTCAAGTGTGTCTGTTGAAAATGTACTTACATTCATTTAGAATTAATTATAAATGGGTATGGGGGATTTTATTGTATGCATGGTTATATATATGATTATTTTGATAAATAATTATAAAGTTATTATTATTAAAATTATTGTCTACTATTGATATTATTAGTATGAAATAAATATTGCAGAACAATATTGATGGATACATAATTTATATATACTTCGACTGAAAACCATATGTGTATCACTATTGTACAAAACTGAGTTGCAAGAAAAAAATTGTTTTAAAAATTGAAGCACAACCAGGGTTATCCATAATGTTCTGTGGTTAAAAATTTAAAACTATAAAAACTAAGCTTTCGGCTGTTCTTCTACAGCCTTCATCAGATGGAGAGAAATAAAAATGATTGTAATGTATATATAAAAAATCTGAGGTGAGATAGAATGTAGAATGAAAATTAGAACAATGTTGAAAGAGATAATTATATGAATTATTTTTAAAAAGAATGCACTTTATTGTTTGAGAAGTGGTTTAAAATTATTGTCTGAATTTTTGGTAGCAGAGGTATGCCAAGACTCTAGTGATTTTCTAACACGGAAGGATCTTTTATCTATAACTGTGGATTTATTATAAATGATGCTATGGTTCAAAAACCAAGCATGTTTTGCAACATTGAATCTACTTGAAAATTTTTTGACATTTCTAGTGTGTTCTTTTTTGCAGGTTTGTAGACATTGGTCTGTTTCCCCTATATAACTGCACCAATCACAGTCAGCACAGGGAATTTTATACACTACATTAGGTTACTGATCAATGGGAGGTCTAAACTTAGGAGAAGGGAATTCTTGATGTAGAGTCTTGAAGGGCTTGTTTACAACTTGAATGTCATGTTTCTTTAAAATTCTTGTTAAGGGTTGTGTAACACTATTGATGAAAGGAAGGACAGCATAATCATTGTGATTCTTTTGTGGAATAGCCCATTTAAAAAACAATCAGCCAATCATTTTTATTTCTCTCAATCAGATGAAGGCTGTAGAAGAACAGGCAAAAGCTTAGTTTTTATAATTTTAAATTGAGAGAACATTTTTATATTTTACAAAATTTTATGAATGGTTTGTTCTTCATTTGTTCCAAACTGTAAGGGGCCAGAAGTTATGGCTTAATTTCAATTTGATTCATAGGACTTAATCCTATATAGCCTGGGGAGGAAGGGGGGGGGGGGCAGAATCTGTCCCCCCAGGTATGTTTTCCTGAGTAACTTAGTAAGCATGGCAGTACCATGCTGAAATTTTATGAACTTTCCTAAAATTTTATTGGCAATCTTTTAATTTATGTTTCGTTGTGTTCCACTGAATATTGTTGCCATGGCAACCACATTGTCAAAGGCCGCTTTTTGTGTTTTCAAAATCACCTTGTTTTAGATGCTTAGGTATAATGCAATAACAATTTTGGAAGTGTATACTAATCAAATCTTAGCAGACCAAGGTTTGTTTTCAAGATTTGCAGCAAACAGGCCAATCACTTTTCAAAACAATGCATTAGGGATATTTTTTATTCAAAATTTCTGTTTTTTTAATTTTCTTTTCAACCTGCGTGTAAAGTCTTATTTGTAAATAATTTTTTAGTGTAGATTTTTATTCAGATGTAAAATTCAGATCCATTTTGAGCAGCTTTATTCACTGTTATAGCTATCTACAAAAACATGAAAGAAAGACGTTATGTATGACGTCATCAATAAGTCACAAAGAAATTTTTATGGTTATAACATTTCTAATTGAAAGGATGTTGCAATTAAAGTTAGCAATTGAAAGTTTACACATTCTTTCATGTTGTTAATAAATAACTGTGTTCTGTACTAAATATAACAAAAAATATGAGTCTAAGCATCCTTGATGACGCCATTATGATGTCATTAGTAATTTAGCTCACCTAACTCAAAAAATCTGTAGTTCTCATGGTGATTACCATTTGTGCAAAAAATCTTCACACCAGGATGAATAGTAAGAAAGGTGAGGATGGGGGGGGAGGGCAGAATCCACCCCCCCCCCCCATCCGGCTGTGACATCCCCAAAAAGCCCAGGCTAGAGAGGGTTAAAACTGCAACGCTATTTAAAAACTATTTTGTTTTCACCGTGTTAAAGCATAGTTGATATATGGACTGGTTATGAAACCATCGTAGTTGTAGGTCTTTGTTCGCTAACCTATAATAAAGCATCTTTGCACAATCTTGGTATTTCCCTTTTGAAGTTTGCTGGCTTTCTTTGTTTATTAACTAGATCTAAACACACCTTCAAGGTTTTCTGATAGGCTGCACATGTTTGTTTTGTTTTAAAGTAATGAAGTACAATAAGCTGGCAAAACTTGTAATCTTACTCATAGTAATTAAGTTACTATACAACAACAAAATAAATTGCACTTTGTTTACCTCGCATTTAATAGTTTTTTTTTATAATAATATTTGCTAGTTAGATTAGGGAGTAGGTACTGATTGCCTGGAATAACCTTAAGGGCTATATGTGCCAGGCAATCAGAACTCTATTTCGATTATAATTTGTAAAATTTGATCGGTATATGAGGATAACATTTAAGAGAAAGGGTGAAATGATAAAAAGAAAGTTACATACAAACAGTGATGAAAACATACAAGAGAGAAGAGATTATGATTTAATACAACTAGAACAAGAATTTACTTGCAAACTAAATGTTTTCTAGTCTTTCTATATTTTTATAACCTTTCTGTTTGTGTGTGAACAATTCAGTTAGTAATTAATGAGACAAGCTTTTCCTATCTAGAGCCTTGAAAGTCTTAATGGATAGAGTTTTTTAATTGTATCTAGCGAATTCTAAATCTTTGCTAAAGCAAATTTTTATGTTGAAAATGCCATAGTTAGTTCTTACAATTGGAATTGCATGTGCATGCCTAGAAGAGTCTTGTATTATAGCAGTGAACTTTTTTGCCTGAAAGAAAATTAAGCTATCAAACCCTAAATAAATTGGTTATTATAGAATTTGTAAATGAATATTATACTTAAAGTGCCTATAAAGTGAAATATTTGGTATAGATTTGGTGAATTTTAGCCAAATTTGGATGAATAATTTATCTAGAGGTTTTCTTTAGATTTGTTACTAATTTTTGTTGCCATAGCAACAAACTGGGTTCCAGGCTTCAAATCAGAATTTCTTAGTTAACGAGGTTTTTTCGTCAAACCAGAAGTTGTTTAACAAATTACAACAAAATTTCTATTTGTCCTACCATGGAAAAGAAAAAACAATGATTAGGCTTAATTGTCTTGGTGAAAGTTCTTGGAACAGCAGAAAATTAGCTTTTTTACAATTGGGGGCCTGTAACCGAGTTTGTTGCCAAGAAGACGAAAATTTGTTACTTTTCTGAAGAAAACAGTAAGATACATTATCAGTCCAAGTTTGACTCAAATTCAGCCAAAGGTTAGGGATTTGCAGCAGGTTTCAAAAAATTGAAACTTTGCCTTCTAACCTTGTGACGTCATCAGTTGAAAACATTAAATGTTAATTTCTCAAGAACCATAAAAAATTTTGACAAAATTTCTTCACCACTATTCCTCACTGAGCAGAGTCTATCCACTGAGGAAACAAAATCTATACCAAAAATTTCACTTCATGGGCACTTCAAGTTTAATAACTCAGTCAAAGAGAACTAGTGTATGATTATTACATGTATTATCAGTACCAATAGTTATTTATACCAACTCCTTTAACAGGCCAACCATCTCTGGTAGCAAACCCTACGGTTGCAATAGTTAGAAAAGGATGGTCACTGCAGCTGAATTGTACTTTAACTGGTGTGATGACAGGAAGCCAGTTATCTGCTGACAACTTGACATGGTCTCATAATGGCAAAACCATGACCTCAAATACTCAAGTACTGGATAATAAAACCATAATGCTATCAATTATAAATGCATCATGGGAAAATGCTGGACTGTATTGGTGTAGAGTAAAGCAAGGTTTTTTGGCCGTTAATATTTCAGTGACAGTGGGAGGTTAGTGAACTATAAGAGGTATTATTTTTGGAATTAAATAAATGTATATATGGATTTTGTTTGAAGTGTACTTGCAATTAATCAAATTGCAAGAACTGTAAGAGGTTATAACTAATAGCCTTACCTGTGCCAATGTTAATTTCAATCTTATTCAATTAACAGTACCAAGAATCATTGCAATTTCAACAAGTTTTACTAAATCCGAACAAAATTGATATCCATTCCACAGTAACACCCTATAATATTTATTTGAGGGTAGTTATGATGTTATTCAGACAGTAGTACGAAATAATTTATCGTGTTTGTTTGTAAAAGAATTAGGTACATTAATTATTGATGACAAATAACGCAGTCATATGTTTAGTCAATCTTATTGCAAAATGCCAAGTTTTAATTAAATTAAGTATCTATTCAAGTATCAATCACTCCCTAGAGACACCAAAGACAAAATATGAAGTGGCCATTTTGGTTCCCTGAACAAAAGAAATCATCAAAACTCTTTTGTTTAAGAAACCAACTAGCCTTTAGCCTTTAAGGTGTCAGCTACATGATGACACACTTTCACCATAGTGCACATGTCCATCCCACATTCGCTAGTCACTTCTTTTTGGATAGTCTCAGTTGCGACACCAAAATTGAGAATCACCATGTTGGATTTTGAGCTTGCGAGCTATGCTCCCGAGCTAACAAAAGATGACACAAGAAGTGCAACCCATTCTATGTTGATGCAAGTGTTACTGAGTATTTTGTAGGTCAAGCTAATTGCTTTAATCACTAGAATTTAAGATGCAAAATGAAAGTTTTGTAAACAAAATTGCATTTTGACAAAAACGTTTAATTATGAACTTTGTAATAGTTTTTTCTTTTTTTTTATAATACGATTTTATAATATGATCTTTTTATTTTTATTATAATGTGATCTTTTTCAAAGTACACCCAGAAGTGTATGACCTTCTCCCATATAATGCTTTGACCAGCACCCCTTCCCCCTCCCTGACCAATAAATGATGACAAGCAAGCAAAGAAAGAGTATTAAAGAGACCTATCAATATCTTTGTTTACAGATATTCCAAGTCAACCTCGAATCTTAACATGGGAGAATATTGAATTTAACCTTAAGTTGTACTGGACATTTTCTAAAAATGATGGAGGTCTTCCTGTAACATATTCATTGAAACACAATTGCAATGATTGTGATTGGATTTTTAAGCAACAAAAGTTCAGCAATGGCTTTTACAGCTATCTTTATGGTGTTCAACTCTACAAACTTATTACGACATGGATTGAGGCACAAAACCAAATTGGGACCTCGAGAAGTAAACCAGAAAACATTTATCTGACCTCAGACATTAAAACTGGTAGGTAGCTATAGATGTTAACTGATACAAATTAATTTACTTTTAAGGTTAAGAACATTGTAGTCTTTAAAATCAGTGTTTTCACTGCCATAGTTGGAGATAATAAGAAGCTGAAAGATCTACTAGATCTTTAACGAAAAACGAAGAGTTTAACGAAAAACCTTGGAAAAGGCAGACATCATGAAGTTGCTTGTGGTGATCGTGGTTCTTGCTTTAACATCAGAAAGAAGCCTCGCGGAGGTTGCTGTAGAGAAAGGAGAGCCGCAGATTGATTTGAATGAACTCGATGTGGGCCAGAAACCGAGCACTATTGCGCCAGAAGTTGAGGAAGAGCCGAAAGCATACGAGAATGACAAAGGGCAAGTAAACGAGCTAAATTCCAACAGATGTCCTCCAAGCACCGGCCATCAAGACTCATTCATACATCCTCATGCAAGTTCAAGTAGCTCACACGTGCTATGGAACTCTCCGCTTTTTTGGCTATTTTACTGTTATCATTGGGCTTGATGGTCGGTACTGTTGGAATACGAGAAAAGGACATAACCAGGAATCGCACAGGAAGAGCATTTACTAGTTTTCCCTCTTTAGTACAACGTTTGCGAGAGAAAAATTTTATCCCCGGCACTCATCGTGTAATCTCTAATTCGAGCTGCATTTGCATAAGTTACACAAGCAAAACACAATGGTCCTATTGTTATTTTACACTTCACGACAAAAGAGAAACCATTGGAGTTACCGAAGCGAATTATTCAACTGCAGAGATTTTGGGACAAACTGAAAGCAGGTTTCTGGACGGCCAGAAGGAGGAAAAAGCAATACAGTGGATCTATCATTCTCAGAACCTTGATATAATCAATATGGTTAAGGAAATTTCATTTTCTGCTCCTTTTTTCAGTAGACCGCGTTTCCTTCACAGGAAGCCCAAA
>JAOBRD021035374.1:0-11611 GCA_027575215.2 Hydrozoanthus sils | reverse complement strand
GAAACGACAAAATGATGGTTGAGATGCGCGTCCGGATCATACTCGACACGACGACCGTTGGATTTGGCTTGGTAACCGCGTCACGGTGACAAACGAAGACTCGTGGGGGTCATAGACTGCAATTTGTCAACCGAATTTCTTGTTTAATACTGTTTCAAGTTTTCAAGAGCGGCAGAGCAATGAATATGAACATAAACGCAATACTTGCATGACTGCCTAAAGTGAAATCGATCCTGAGATTAGAGCGATTACATCTTAGAAAAAAAATATCCACTGACAACTTAAACAAAAGCAACATCCACTGGCACTGACGAAAAAATACACACTTACGAATTTTGCAACACTTTTGAATTTTTGTAAACAAGGTGATGCGCGATTTTAATTGGGTGCCTGAGACAATGGAGTATAGTGTACATTAACCCTTGGGTGACCTCGGGTGTAACAAGAAATTTGGTTGACAAATTACAGTCTATGATCCCTGCGAGTCTTCATTTGTCACCGTAACGAGGTTACCAAGCCAAATCCAACGGTTGTCGTGTCGAGTATGATCCGGACGCGCATCTCAACCATCATTGTCGTTTCAATAGGGACAGGGAAAGCTACTTTGCGTCGCTTGCAGGGATGCTATTGTGTGGCTAGGGAATTTAAATAAAAGATAAACCATTTTCCTTGAATTCTGCGGAGGATTTGTGGCCGTGGGGACATTTTAGCTTGGGATTTTTGACTTCGCTCAGCAGGCTGCCCCGACTGAAGTGTTTGGCTTTTCCTTCCCTTTATGAATGGAAAACCGGGATTTAAAAAATCCACCAAATTCGATATAAAACTGGAAAATAACTACACCAAGAGCAAACAACACAAGTATGGAGTACTTTAAATCACTTTTATTTAGAATATTTGCTTTAAAATGCCTCCAAGGATCTCTTGTAGAAAATCCCATACAAATCCCTTATGTTAACCGCCATATGTATAATAACTCGCATCTTGAACTTGGGCCGCCTGTGGTTGCAAAGTTAAGGATAAGTTTAACTATGAAGTAAAGAACAAGAGTATTTTGTTATACAGAAACGTCGATATCTTCGAATCGTTCCTTTGCTCTCCAATTAATTCCCTCAGAAGTCCGTAAACGCTTTCGAAACTTGACACCCGCATTGTCGTTTGTCACGAACAAAATTGTCATAGCTGGACGCTATAGTCGGATTAAATCCAGGTGTCACCAACCTTGTACTAAAGATTTTCAACTATCATCTTTCTAGTTGATACTAAAAAGCATAATTTGCCAACACGTTTCGCTAACAAACCTACAGCCTCCAAGAAAACGTCTTTGTTCATGTATACTTAATACTTAACAAGGCCTTTAACATTTATCTAAGGACTGCTTCAAACGCCATGCTATAGTTCCGCTAAGCTTGTTCGTCTCTGGTTCGACTGTTGCACGACTTTGGTTTGACTAAAAGCTATGTTGATCTGACATTTTTAAGTACATCATTATAAAAAGCACAGTCAGAATTTATATTTGCGTCTTAGAATAGCTCTAAGGTCTCTAGAAGCTTTTAGGCCTTCGTTTATTGTTGGTTTTGATTGCTTTATGTAGTAAGCCTCGAGGAATTGCAACCTCGACCTATTGTCACTCGAATCAGACTTCCACATTCCCGTGAACGGTATTGAAAATGTGTTCCTTCAAGTTGACCTTGACTGAATGCCCAAATGGTTTAACTGTTGCACGACTTTGGTTCGCTTTAATTTTAGACATGGAACTTCTGTTGAATTTTACCTTATTTACGAGTTAAGCCTGGCATTTGAAAGAAACCTCAATTAGCTCGAGCTTAATTAAGTCGTGTACCATGGGCCAACTTGTCGTGCTATTCGACTATGGCGCGGTTTGGTTTCGTACGCTGTGCTTAACTCGCGCTGAAGTCAGATTCTCTTAGTTTAGGCGAGCTTTGCATGACTGTAGCACGGGCACCAGGGGGCAAAATGTCGACCAAACGCGAAGCTTCTGCCGTCTTTTTACTTATTTAACAACTAAGCTGCTTTTAATTCACAACTTCATTCGACTGCTTTTACAAATCCGTCTCAAACTTCCTCTTGCACATTCACCAAAGACTGCAACGTCCTTAAGTCACGATAGTTGTTCGTCAACAGATCGCCCAAGTTGTCATTTTCTTTGGCGGTAAAACTTCGACAGATGTTCATTTCTAAACGGAAACAGACATACTATTAAAAATAGGGAGCGCTATGGAATTAACCGAATGAACAATGGCCATCTACATTAAAACACGAACCATTTGCCCAAAATACTTTAAAAACCATGCTAAAGCTAAATCCTTTCACGAGCCTAAGTTGCACATAGGGCCGGCACTTATTTTCGATTTCTGTAGTGTAAAGTGGATGAGAGTCTTTGACTCCCCCTGGACAGGACACTAATCTATTGCAGGTTTGCTCCCAGCAGAACTGGTACTCATTTATACAGCTGAGTCGACTGGAACAAAGTCGGGTAAAGTGTCTTGTTAAAGGACGCAACACAGTGGTCTGGCTGGGGCTCGAACTCGCGACCCTAATCTTCAGCGATTTCTTATTTTCAGTGTTGTTCAAAACGTCTTTTGTAATGTTTGAAGCGGCTCAACAACAGAGTTCACAACAAGAATGTTAAATGAAACACCTTATTTTTTCCATGACTTTTCTATAACCGAATGCCGATTTCCGTAATCGAGAACCAAAGAATCCACTCCTGCAAAAAAAGCTACTCGCATTTCAATTAAACTCTAAGAGTAAATTACACCTTCCGACAACTGAAAGACGGCAGAACGTTATTGAATTTAGCGCAAAATGCTCAAATTTGTTAATTTAACATAAATTTATCATCCAGTTTAAAATTTTAAGATCGTTCGTTTTCTCAATGAAAATAAAACTTTTCCATGACCTTGGACTTTTCCCCAAATTCCTTGACTTTTCCAAGGCTGGAACTTCCATCTTCAAATTCCATGACTTTTCGTGACCGCGTGAACCCTGTTCAGCTTTTGTTTGTTTATGAAATTTTGACTGGAGGTCTTATGGGACAACATGCAATAGGACTCGAGGATCCCTTCGTGGCCTGCCACCCGGGACCTACGGTTTAACGTCCTCACCAAAAAAGATGCGAAGGTCCAACCGTTTACAGGTGCAAAATCAAAGGCGGCACCTTCTAGCATCACCAGATTCAAAATTAACATAGTTTGCAAAAACTGGTGTTCATAAGTTTACGGCAAGGCAACATGGAACATTAAGATTCCACTTATGACCGCGTTGGGACTGGGAAGGGAAAATGGTGTTTGGTCCTTTGAGCTCCAGCCTAGTTATCAACATCTAACTTCTCCTTGTAAAATGCATACAAATAGGTTGTGTTGTAATGAGAAAATGGGAATTGATCAAACAACCTAAAAGCAAAGTAGAAATCCAAGTAGGGAGAATCTACCAACGCATGTCTCAACCTGAGACTGGGAAAGAAGAGTGGTATTAGGTAACGAGCCGAGTAAGAACTAGGGAGGTCAACGGCAATGGGTGCAGAAAGGAGCTAATTGTGATATCATTAAACTGTTGATCTGATTGTCTAAACTTTAAAACGGACAATATCTTCATATTAAACAAGCTGATGTATTTCTTTCCAGTTCACTCATTCATTCCTTTCTAGTTAAAACATTTCTATTTGTTAACTTTCGAAAAATTCTACTTGGGGAACATTGAAAATTTTAAAAATTTTCATCGCTTTTGTTTTGGAGTTATATGATTGGCTTGATTATTATAGCCCAAAGGAAACATTGCTTTAAAAAAGTTTCACTACTTCTTACTTAAAAACTATGTTGTATACTGGTCGATGTATTCTCAGTATGAAGATTTTAACATTCTGGTGTGGGAAATGCGAATTGCCGCACAACAATGGAAGGTACTCTAGTTCTTATACGGACATTTACTTAAACGCTCTCTCGCTGTTTTTTGACGTGTAAGGCTACTCAAAAAAACTTAGAAAGAGTTTACTCACCGGGTAACACAAACAACCAGTCGCGTTGTCCGTTTTGATTGCTGTTTTGCCTAAAAACCAGGAAAGGTCTCACCATCCCGTACAATGCCTCGGTGATACTGAGCGAAGCCAGGTTTGGGAGAAAGACTTGATGTGCTTTTGCTGTTATGTGAGCACCTCCGCATCCTGTTAGTCGAGACAATTAGTAAGTATATTCACATTACTAAAAGTAACAACAGCGGCACTTTTGATAACAATTTACTCTTTCAGTCCCGGTTAGTTATTAAAATTTAAACTCTCCTCACATAACATATACAAAACAAAACATTTGGTACTGCGAAAATGAGAATTGGCTGAATTTATACTTGAAGACGTCAAAGACGTCAAGACGACTTAGACGTCTGTCACTAAGGACGTCTAGTGTAAATACGTGACTATGGCACGACGGCCTAAACATCAAATACTAGCTGACCGTGCGGTACATCCTTAAAGAGAGGCCTGGATAAGAGTCCACGTCACTCGCATGGCGGGAAAATATAAAGTTCGTGTTGCCATCTTGTTTCTTTGTTTTAGCTTCCGCTTCAAGTGGAGCTGCAGGCAATTTTTGCGACAAGGTCGTCTAATTTTGGCTGTCTCGTTTTTATGCTAGTTGTCTAAGCCGTCCGTGAGGTTAAGGTCGTCTTGCAAGGGCGTGGTTTGGACGCCCTTAAAAAGAGACGGCTAAGTCGTCTGCCTTATTTCTCGTTTTTACACTAGAATTTAAGGTCGTTTGAGACGATAAAGTCGTCTCGGACGGCTTTGACGTCTCTAAGATAAATTCGGCCATTGATCAAAGAAAGTAAGCAGTTGAAGGTGAAACGTAAAATTCTCCCAAACTTATTCAATTAAAAGTATGAGTTCTAGTTGGGAGAATTTACTAATACAACTGGGACTGAAAGGATTAACATGGAGTACAGGAGAAAACAGAAATGCTTACCAAAGCTTGTGTTGTGGCTTTTTGAAAACTAATGTTACGTTACCACGAACAACGAAAAGATTACACTATAACTTGTGTTGCTTACCTTCAGGAAACGAAATTGTGATAATCTCGCCTTTTCCTAATTTATCCAAACTGACCACTCTGGCTTCACAAAGCGATGATGAAGCAGTCATGACTGATCTAAAAATGGAAGTAAAAACAATAATACTTTACACACTTACGATTATTACGAGCTTATTTACGCTGAGTTATCAAAAAAATTCGTTCAAGGGTAGGCTGATCACAATTACCGCACTGGCTGGTTAAAATAACTTGCAGCCACTAATGGTCGGCATTTTTAGGTCAAATCGGTACCGGGCATTATCCTTAGATCGCCTAAAAAGTAAATCCTTTCTTGGGTCCGTGCGGTTCATCAGGCCGGTATGTTATGGGCGGTTTCTGTAATGCTAAATAGTTGAGAGTCTTTTGACTCCCTCTTGACAGGACACTAATCCATCAAGGGTTAAACCCCAGCAGAAGCTGAAATTCACTTTGACAGCTGAGTCGAATGGAACAAGTCAGTGCTTTGCTCTAGGACACAACACAGTGGTCTGACCGGGGCTCGAGTCAAACATACTAACCGCTCCTTCAACTTAGACTTAGATCACCCATTTTATTATGTTTTTTGGTTTCCTAATGATATTGAAAAAACTTTAAAGGCCAACTGAAGTACAAAAAAAATGTTGTATCCGCTGAAAAAAAATTCGACTAGTGAAGGTATTGCCTAACGTAACATCAAGTGCGACAAGACGTAAAACCACCGCTATAGCACACAAATAGGACAGCTGGGTAAAGACAAAGACTAAGGTAAAGGTCGAGACGAAGAAGGACAGACGTAAAAGGAAGGTGAGGAGGGCATAAACGGCAGATGTATACTTCCAGGAGATGGTGGGCATAGAGAAGAAAGCGAAGATGAACTAAGAGAAGAATGCCTAGATAGACATAAAGGTGAAATCGAAGATGGACTTAAAGGAGAAAGCGAAGATGGATTTGAAGGAGAAAGCCAAGATGGACTGAAGGAGAAATTGAAGATGGACATAAAAGTGAAATCGAAGATGGACTTAAAGAAGAAAGCGAAGATGAACTTAAAGGAGAAAGCAAAGAGCGATTTGAAGGTGAAATCGAAGATGGGCACAAAGAAGAAAGTAAAGACAAACATAAATGAAAAACCGAAGATGGACTTAAAGGAAAAAGCTAAGATGAGATTGAACTGGGAGAAATCGAAGATGAACTTAAAGGAGAAAGCGACGACGGACGTAAAGGAAAAGTGAAGGTGGCCGGACAAGCAAAAGAAAGGAAGAAGTTTATTTGAAGATTGGGTTTAAAAGTAACTTGAGTAAGAGGAAACTTTCCCACCTTTCTGCTTCACCATTTAGACCAAACGGAACGGTAGTGTTGGCCAAGGCTTGGGTAGTCCTAAGACACCATACTGTAACTGTCTTCTTTTTCTTCAGCACAAGCAAATACTTACCTGGAAAATTAAAAAATAAGTTCGTTTGATGGCTCCACATGAAAATTTGCTCTTTCATGATTAAAATTCTCGAATGATTCCATGTGGAAGTTCGCAACTTGGTTAATAGACAAGAGCTTATTTCAGTGACTCGGCTACCTGAGCAAATCTCTGTAGCGCAGGGCATAGAGCATCTGACCGGTAATCTGAGGGTTGCGAGTTCGATTTCCGTCAGTAACGCAGAGTTTTTCTGAGCATTCAACCTGAAAACACTTTCTTTCTTACTTCATTTCCTTGTTCTTTCATGGTGGGATCTTGTCAGCGACGTTAGACTTTCGGGGATATCTTGCAAAACAGTAGATTTAAGCAATGCTCGAATATGTTTTACAAAGATAGCTCATTGAAACAAAAAATATACTTCTCTGAGGAGCTATTTAAGTCACTGCAGAAGTAACCTTGATGAAATCTGACTCGAAGATTGTTGGCCCGTTGGACTAGTAGCGCGTGAATTTCTTTTCTAGCCCGATTTTTCTAACCCCCTATCGTAAGCACACATGTTTATTTTAGGATGTTTTAGTTTCATGGCGTAAACAAAGCAAACTAACCTACCTGCAGCAATACAACAGCTGACCACTGTTTCACGAAACAGCATTGCACTCCATTTGTCTGTTTCCCTGTTATAAACATAAATCATTCGAGGCAGAACTGCCATTACCAAGTACTTGGGGCTCATGTGAAAGTTTATGTTCCAGTCTTGATTGATGTTACCACTTTTCTTTTTGGCTTGGTTTTTGTTGTCTTTGAAAATCGAAGAGAGCAAAATAGGATTAACGAAAGAAGCATTAACTGCCTTTAAATTCGCGTGTTTTTCGTTTTCCTGGAAACATTTGAAATGATTCTGGCCGGTGCTAAAGCGGTCAGCTTTCGAATTCGAGTTTCCATCACAACACCTTATTGCGTTTGTGTTGTTCGAAGATGAAATGCAGCTTTTATCAACACCTTTTTGGTCAATTTGAACCTGATACTTTGCTCCCAGAACACTTTCTTTATCACCGTTATCTGGTATGATTTCTTGTTTGTCTGCAAGTAAACCGTCGATACTTTCTTGACATACTTTGTCCATCTCGAGTAACGATTGCAATTTTGTCTCCTTCTCTTCAGTGAGGTGAAGTTCATCTTGAAAGGATGTTGTTGAGTAAGGGTTAGTAGGATCGTTGTCTAATTTCGTCTTACCGGTATTGCTTGTTAGGGGAACTAGCCTAAAGTTCTCTCGTTCAAATTCTTCCACTTGGGACATAAGCTTGTCAGTAGCTTTCTCCCATAAAAATTCCGCACTTGATTTGGGAGATAAAGAACTTGGCCTGGATATCCACAGAGTTCCAAACATGTTTTCTCGCAACAAATCTCGATCTCGGTTGATATCTGGAGGTTTTGGAAGATAATGTTTTGCTGAAAGAACAGAAACAAGTCTATGAAACTAAAGAAGATTTAACACTGGTCTTTTTTAAAGACGACAAAACAAGAATCCGTTGTACTTACAAGTATCTTCTGATGGCCATTTCATCACACATAACTTATTCGACTTCAGAAGGTAAAGAGAGAAATCTTCTTTACTTGATCTATAAAACACCAAAGGAGCTCAGTAGCAGCAATTTGACAATGAACTTCAGTACTAAAATGACGGTTTTGAATTATACAGATATATTTCGGCATCTGCAAATGCCACCTTCAGTGTAATGCGAGTGGTCCAACTGTTACGGTATTTAAGTTGGAGAATAACGATAGCTATGGAACTTGTAGAATAAAAACTTTAAAATTATAAAAATAGTTTAAACACGAGGCTCCAGTATAAAAGGGGTGAGCCCTGGGGTTTCATAAGTTCAGTTGCCAATCATTGCCGTCGAGTTAAAATTTGTTAAAGGCCTGTGCTCTCTGCCAGCTGTGGCGCACTTTTTGAATCGCGTTTTATTTGCACTAAGATTAGTTCACAATGGCAAAAAAGTTAAAGGTATAAAGTTTGAAATTTATCTTTTGTTTTCTTGCGGCATTTTTGGAGTTTCGACCCATTTGAATTGCCTGCTTCCACCTTGGTCATGTTATTGGATTTGTTTTTGTGGAAGTGTTTTACTTCGATCTTTCGACGTTTCTTGGCTAGCCTCGAAAAATAACCCTTTTTCTTTCAGATCACTGTATAAATTCCGTCACACCAGAAGAACAATATTTTCTTGGAGATGGGACGGCTCCAGTATGCAAAAATCACGGCTTCAACAGCAAAGCGTGAAACAAAATATGCATTCATTGTGCAGTTTCCTACATGATCACTGCAGCCGTTTCGTCAGAATTTTTATCGTTTTATAAAATGGGATTGAACACAAGACAAAACTACATATTTGAACCAGCACAGTAATCCTTTGTTTGGTTTTTAACCCGTTGCCTTGCTCTTCTTGTACTGTACTGTTCCCCTCCAAACATATAATTATTGTATTATTTCAAAATAAAGCAAACAATCTAGAGTTACAAGTGTATAGCTCATACTGGCTTCTGAGCCTTGCCACGACGGTATTCGGCGCTTTGTCTAATTTTAATTTTATTAGTGTTACAACTATGAAATTTAGTTCCTAATGCGAAATTTCACTGAATAAAAATAACGACAAAATGCGGGCCTAGATCGACGTTGTTTGTCTAATTTGGTCTTGCGAAGCACGCGCGAGTTTCGAATTGCTCCTGCGCTAAATTTGGTATATTCTGGTTTTTTATCAGCAGTTTTTAACGACGTTCCCCTACAAATAGAATGGTATTATTCCAATGACTTAATTTACTGTCAAAAAAATGAAATTGTCTTGGATTATGGTGTAAAATAATTAATAACATCAAATTGTTGAAAGTGGGTCGTTTCTTTTATTAATGGCCGCCATTACATTTCAAAATTTATTCAAATTTCATGAAAAGGGGGCGGGCCTAACCCTTTTATACTGGAACCTAATGTTTAAGATATAAATCTTTTTTAAAACTTGTTTTTTGAGAGATGGTTTTTCTATTTTCTTCCAGAAAATGTGAGTAGCAAACAGATGAAATCGCGTAACTAATCATGAATTTGAAAAGCATGTAGTATTTTTTAAAATCTACTATATCTTCACCCCTTTAAGTAGTCAATAAGTCTGTTAATAAATAAATTCTTTCGAAATAAAGTTGGTTTTTTGTGGGTTGTTTTGCAGCACTACTAAATAAGCACTTAGTGGTTTGTGTTACGAATTTATTAAAGGTAAACGATCGCGATGCTTCTGTTGGTTTTCATCAGGCGACTGTATAAGTTTTTTTGCTATGCTTCGTTTTTCTAGCGCTCGTCAGATTTTTTTGCTTTTTCAAGGCACCGCCATACAGTCCAGCGATCGCCTGACTTTGACCACAACCGTCATACAAACAGCTAAGTGTTTTGTCAAGTATTAAATTTTTTTCCCACAATGGATGGCTGAGTTGAGCTTTATAGTGTCTTAAGGAAATCAAAGAAACACATTAGTTCAAAAACTACCATTTGTAAACAAAACTTATGAAAATTGAGTTGTAAAGTAACTACAGAGTCTAAAAAAGTTTCCGACGATATACCTGAAGGCTGTGATTCCCTTTAAACAATCGCCGTGATGCTGTGAGACGACTGCTGAGGACCCTGCGTTTCTTTGTAAATTATAGGTTGCAATTGCGATGCGTTTGTCTTTGGAATGTGTTGTTCTGCAAGAAAGAGTTCCTAACTATAGTTTTGCTCATCAAATTGAGCAAACAAAAAAAAAGATGGCTACCGTTTTACCAGACGTAGTAACAAGTATAATCACCATTTCTAATCACATTGTCAATTTTCTAAAGCGATTCTTACAATAAAGTTCGACCTCTTCCACTTGTTGGATCTCAGCGATCCAAAACTCTGGAAAGACAAGGTAATCTGAAAAACCTCTCCTCTGCCTCCCTCTTGAAAATTAACATACTGATAGTTAGTTGTGAAAAGTAATAAGAAACATCTTCTCGCTTAATGATAAAATGTTACCTTAGGTATTTGCCGTCACTAGACCAGCATACAAACGAGCCAGGGAGCACTCCTGATACTCTGTCTGTAGTTTCAATCCAGTTTATGATAATTTCCTCCCAAGTAAAACAATCTGTGCTCTCTACCTGGAAATGTTCACAGCGACCATTTAGCATGATCTGAATAATAATTAAACATTGTAACATCAAATTTCGGTCAAATATTTGGTTTTCAAACTGCTGGGAATGTGTTACGTTTTCCTTGCTTTGATGGAATACACTGAAAGAAGGCAGCTCTCTACTGTACCTAACTTCATTCACACAAAACATCATTCCCATGTAAGCGCATCCAGACCACTAGTGGATGCCAGATCCATATTCCAGGATGCCAGATGTTTAGATCATAAATTCCGTGGACGCTGGCTGTACCGGATGCTAGATGCAGCTTGTTTCTGGATGCTCCAGATGCTTTGCCAGTGGATCGCTCTGATGCTCTAGATGTTGGATGCCCTGCAAGTGGATGTTGGATCCTGATCGCTCTGATGTTCTGGATGTTGGATGCCTTGCCAGTGGATCTTGGATCCGGATCGCTCTGATGCTCTGGATGCTGGATGCCTTGCCAGTGGATGTCGGATCCTGATCACTCTGATGCTCTGGATGCTGGACGCCTTGCCGTGGATGCCGGATCCCGATCACTCTGATGCTCTGGATGTTGGATGCTAAAAATATTGTGGATGCTGGACATGCTTACATGGAGCGAAAAACATGAAAGCTACGAGTCTGGTTATTGTTACACAAAAAATATTGAATCTACATACTCTATATGAAAACTAAAGAGCAAAATGGTATTAAAACCAAATTCTTCCTTCACTCGTTCTACTGGAACATATCTTCAGTTTCTGTAGTTTTGTTAAAGTGCATATGAAGGGAAATTTTTTATTACTTCAGTGGATAGACCTTGCTTAATGAGGAAAGGCGGTGAAAACTTTTTGTCAAAATAGTTTATGGTTTTTGAGATATTAACATTTAAAGTTCTCAACTGATGACGTCATGTATGCTTCTGAAAAATTTGCATTTTATTTAAATCTGCTGCCAATCCACAACCCTTGGATAAAATTGAGCCAAACCTGCATCG
>JAOBRD021035268.1:0-11612 GCA_027575215.2 Hydrozoanthus sils | reverse complement strand
TTGGCGGTTTTACTCAAATTTCTTCTTATTCAAATATCTTTTTCAACTTCCTCATTATCCAACAAAAGTTTAGGTTAGGTCCCGACTTAAGTGTGCAGCATCACTCTGTTTCGAAGTTCCTTATATTTCCTACCTAAATGAATGATTCTCGTTTCAGATCGAAGACTAGCAATCAAAAGTGATGTATAAGAACAAATTAAACCCTCGGTGCATCTTTTTATCATTAATATCAATATCCCCGAAGAAATCTTGTCCAGAAAACATCTCTTTTCAATGTCCTTTTGCTGTAAAGTCGACAAACACGAACAAAATTATTACTTACTTTAGCGCAAAGTAAATATAAACTAATTAGCATACAAGGTGGAGTTTTTTTATAAGTCAACAGTCAAAGAGGCGCAAAGCGACGAGTTTAATGATTTTAGTGTAGTAAAATCCAACTAGTGCACAATCTAGAGAACAATTGTTTATTTACTTTCAATAAAAACATGCAAACATAAGCCTTTGTTTACAATAGGCAACTACAACTTGAATTTCGGAAGAAAACTTTTATTTAAAAAAATCCGTACTTTTTTAATATATTTTTATTTTTTTGAGGATTCCGTCATTTTTTAGTAGGACAAAACAAGAAGCAGCTGTCTTCGATACCATTATCACTTATATCATTATTCTTATTATTTTATCACCACTTTTCCGATCATTCATGCTTCTTTTTCTTTATTTTATCACCACTATTCCGATCATTCATGCTTCTTTTAACTTTCTTTGCTAATGATCTTGTCCTATCTTCCAAGCTCCTTTTAATTTTTCTGCTGATGATCTTGTCCAAACATCCATACTTCTTTTATTTTTCCTTGCAAATGATCTTGCTTTTGTTCTAGTCAATTAGACTACGAACAGTCCCTACTTTTGCTCTTTAGTTCCTCGTTTAATAAAGATAACGGGCAAGTAAATGCGCGAGGGCTGGGGCTAGTAAAGAAAAAATTTTTCTTATCCCCAGTTTTTGCGCGTTTGGTCACCTCGTTTATATTTACCAACAAATTCGCGAACTTAGCCGGAAAATAGGGACCGTTCGTAGGCTACAAGTCAATTGAACGGGCTACTGAAGCCAAATTTTTTGTTCTAAACAACACGTTAGCTAGTACATTTGTAATTTGTCTTTTCACATAAATATCGTCCCCCGGCCCCGCACATTTGGCCTAGACCGAGCTAAGGCATTTGCCGACTGGGCGGTAAAAATTGTAACTTGTTAGTTCAGAAATATTAAACTATTGTTGTTGTTATTATCGACCGGTCGAAATAAATTTTGCCCGCTTTTTTTTCTGATGTTCGTATGGATGAGAATTTTTGGTAGTCTTTAAATTCAATGCGATATATATCTTTAGCTTATTACTTTGTACTATGACGCAGTTGGTGAAAATTATTTTACCTGTATAATTAGAGGTTGTTTTTTCATCACAACATAGTCACGCTTCTATGCTAGATGTCCAGTTTCTTAAATGGTTAACATGATTTATTCGTGTTATTTGAATATTTATATAAATTCAAGACAACTGATCAAAGCTGAGTCCGACATCTTTTAACAATTTAATATCTAAGGTAATATAATTTCTATAATTGGAAACAAAATTTTTAGATTAATGATCACTTAATTAAGCCGAGAAATAACTGCAAAAAATGTTTTCAGATTAATAATCATTCAAGCCGATGGTACACTCAAATTAGTATTTGTGTTTAACCTGGCCTTTTAAGAAGGCGGAATATTTATAGCTGTCATCTAATTATTATTCATACTTCACGTGGTCACATAATCCTTATCTCATGAAGGCGTATATATATGTTCACTCGCTGTTCTATTATGAACTCGGCAAAATATTGTCGAACAATATCTTTCTACATTTTCATTCTTAATCTCAGTCTAGATTATTGTCAAGGACAAGGCAATGGTAAGTTGTGCCTTTATTTTTGTTGTTAGATCGACACGTCAAATTTGGGAGCTTTCTGTGAGCAGGTTGTCGAAGACCGATCTAAGTGCTCGAACAATGAAATAAGGAACTAAACTAGCGCCCTTTAGACTTCTACAAAATGGATTTCAGTACTGTTTTTGCATTTTTCAAGTTATTATACGAAGAAACATGTACAGTTTTCTTTGGACAAAACAGGGCAGTATAAATTTTAGTTTTGCGTGCTATGCACGACAGAAGTATTATACAATGCAAAAAGTTTTAATTAATTAGGGAATATTGCACATATGTAAATGTTCTGTTTTGGCTTTACTCACGCAAGTAATCTCAACAAAGGAAATTGCCGTTCTATTCTTTATAAAATTTTGACACTGCATCTATGATCAAAATGACAGATTTAGGACGAACGACTCAAAACAAAAAAATTTGATTACTGTCTTCTAACAATCAGATGAGATACTAAACTTATAACCTAAAGGTATATTTCATTAACTTACCTGGACCGCTGTAGTAACCTGAAATCTTGAAGTCAGTATTTATACAATAAGAATCATCATCTTAAGACGTAACTAAAAATACATAGGCGCCATAGGTAACTATTTATGTATTAAATAAATCAGTTAAATAAAATAAATAAATTAATAAATAAATCCAGATTAAATACATATAATTTCCGGACGGTCTCCCGTGGGGAAAACAAAAGGAGAGGGAGAGAGAGAGACTAATATCAAAAACTTATATTACTCCAATCAAGGTACAACATTTTGTATGCTTATAAACAGATGTACTTCTTTGGAAAAAAAAAGTTATTAAACTGTATCATTTGACCGTGTAGTATTTAAATTTGACTTGAAGCTTAAGTGTTGTCGATAAACTTAGCACAATATATACTTTTCAAAGATTTTCCTTTACAAGAATCAAAGGCGGCCCAGGCGTCTGGCGAAAGAAAAACTCAGCGAAAAGAGGGAGAAAGTTGAAGTAAAGATTATTTCAAATTTTTATTTCTGGATTTTGATACAATATCTTGATATGAGAATCATTTTCCTTCGATGCCGTGTTCGTCTTGAAGTCTCTGGAAAGGATTGTAATGGATAAATTGTCGATCGAATTGGGGTTGGTGGCCAGCGAAGTCTCCAGCCTTTCTCTTACGGGTGAACCCAGAAGACGCCAAAATTGTTTAGAAACTTTAAAAAAACAGCTAGAATGGATCAACAGACTACCAAAAACAACATCAGACTAAGATTAGTAAAATTTTATTGAATATAAAATCGCCTGTGCAAGGGAATCAGTGCCTAAACACACAATTTCAATAGTTGACATGAGGAAAACACGATGGTTCAGTCAATTACTAATCTCTTCATCTACATCCGAGAAGTCTCTGCCGTCATTGCATTCATTTTCTCTTTTACTATGGCTTCCTGTGGAAGTGTTTTTTCTTCCTTTCCGTAGTTTTGGGATTCCCATCTTATCTTAGCAAGTTCATTTAGTTCCTTTGCGAGTTTCTCATTTAGCATCTCATTTGCTTGCTTCAACATATCCTTGAGTCTGCGAAACGAGCCGTTCATCTACGCTCATGAACCGCTAACAAAGTGTGCGTTTGTAACGGATTTGAGCGTAAGAATCAAAATGTTTCCCGACATTTAAAAATTTCTCTTTCTTTCCCTCACCACGATCGAACAAGTAATGAATCTTGTGAGTCCAGAGTCCAAAAAAAGTGCTTGAGCTGGCGCCCAAGGAATAATTATTGAGATAAAAATTTAGTCTGAACGACGACGACGACGATCGAGGAAAAACGACTGGGCTTACCACAGGTATCCCAGTAATTAAAGACAACAGAGCGACCTAGTAAAAAACTGTTAATGGTCAATCCTTACGTGGAGTTGCTTATAACTTTCATGATCCAAAGGCAAAGGTCAAGGAACACCATTAAAGTGCGCGCGTACAAAATAACTTCTAACTTTGTCCCGATTTTGTATAAACTTTTCGATTACACAAAAATTGAAAAAAATACTTAATATCAAAAAACTTCAATTTGCAAAAGTATAATTTATGATTCGAAAGTTCAAAAAATTGGTTCGCAAAATTTTGGAAATTGCAATGTGCTAATTCGAACCCTGTTATTATTGCTCTACAATATTTGAAAAAGTTAGAATTCAATTTGGGCCTAGAGCTACTGCTAATGAAATTAGGAGTGACTAAAAGTTCTACAAGAATGTTCCCAGCTCATTCGCCGAGCTACGCCATCATCAGGGAATAAACAAATAGTAAAAAGCGTAGCGGAGTTGCCGACCATGCGCGATTGACTGTAACACATAGGTGTAACATAGACTAGAGATCTGAATAATATTATAAAATTCTCGCAATAATTGCACAACCTTGAGCCAATACTCAAAGCTTCAACAAATTAAACGCCTTTGTTAGTCGACTGTGTTCACCAATAGGCCTTATGCATGTTTGCGTTAAACATCCCCAAGCCTCGCTTTTGAATCAAAAAAGTGTGAATATTTTCATGAATCAAATCCCAAAGCGTCCACAAATGAAGATACAGCAATTCCTTCGTGAATTTCGGTATGCTGCACGTGCAAAATGCTTACACCTATTTCTTGAATACGAGGCTTGGGTTGAAATTGACTAGTTTGAAACAAACATGCATAAGGCCTATTATTTCTTTCACTCCAGCAGAAAGTTTCGATGCCTAGTTGAACCCATAGAAAACCCGTGTTCACGCCTAAGCGACGTCTTGTTTAAATATATATTCTGTTGTTTTACATTTACAAACACTCGTACGAGCAAACTGGGCAAGAAAGAGAGCTGTGTTCATTTTAATATAAAAATATAAAACGAGCGCGCGCGCTCTGTTCAATAATAGAAACACTCGTGAACTTTTTAGTTCACGAAAGAAGTGCTTAAAGGAAAACGAGCAGCAGGCGAGTTTTTCTAGCACTTCTTGAGTGAACTTAGAAATTCACAAGTGTTTCTATCAATGAACAGAGCAAGTAAGTGAGTTTTAGGTTCTTTTATAAAATAAGGCACACAAACAGCCGATAAATCCCCGCGATGACGTATACAGAATTTAGAGTGCGTCACCATAGCCAATTAGAAACGCGTTATACTTCCTTTATATTAAAATCATATTTACTTAATGGTAAAAGTAATATAAAAAGGTAAAGTTGGCTGCATTTTCTATAATAATGCTCAAAGGCGCTTTACCATGGTCATTTTACCCCCAGTGGATCGGAAGCATTTATAGGCGCCTCAGGCAGCCGCTTCAAACCGGTTCATGTATGATGGTACTCATTTATTAAAGGGATTGAAGATTGTTACAAATCAACTAAAGATACGGATTTAGCACTTGATAATCTTCAAGGAGGTAAACTAAAAGATGTTCACGTTAATTGATCGAAACATTATTGTTTTCATGAACTTAGCAATTATAAACTCATTTATTTTGATGTTCTAATAATATCTTTGATAATATGATGGGAACTAAATGTCAGTGTTACAAGCTTGTAACACTGGCCTAAAATTCGATAGAGCGCACATGCACATAAACACTCTAAAACTTGATTCACACGGTACAGTAAACACAAGACTTGCTACAAGCGCTTTTTTATCATTCATGATCAATTATAGTAAATGAAGGCCTTTTGCTATTTTAGGCTTTGGTAATATTTTCCGGATGCTTTTCGAGTGCACGCAGACTGACCATCTTCAGAATTAGCCAAACCCAGTTTTTGGGAAGATACTCTACATACAGGACGCCTTTACGGGTTTTGACAATAAAAATGTTGTTAGAAAGTTAACCGGCTGGTTTTTAATTGACCGGATTATTTTTAGGGCTTCCTGTGGTACTCGGTGCCTCGGTTTCTTATAAAATTGTTCTTAAAAGCAAAAAGCAGGTAAACACAACAAGAAAGTTGGCTTCACCTCTGCACGCCGATTTTGGAAGTTTTGATCTGAGTTAGTCATTTCTAGTACGTTCTTGTAAGTTTGCTTATAATTATTATTCACTGACATTCTGAAACAATCACCAAATCCTGTATGAGATAAGCATTATAGATTGAGGCTTGAACGCCTTTCAATTTTTAGTTTCAGTGTCGTTGCCTCTTCCGCTCTTCACTTTTCCGCCAGTCCATGTGCACGTCACCGCTCCTCCTCCCCCTACCCCCTCAGTTCCTGATGACATTGTTATCGTCTATGAAAACAAGAACACAAGCTTCTTGGAGCTCGTCACAAAGCTAAACGCAAACATTGGGAAAAGGTTTCTCGAAGGATGCGATCTACACTCCAGTAGTTCCTGTCAGGGTCGATGTGGAAAATGGGAAAGAAAACATAAGCTGGTGTGCTACTGTGATGAAATATGTCAAGACCTTGGGGATTGCTGCTACGATTATTATACCAGGTAGGGAATCAGCTAAACGAGTATGATATTACTTTTTTGGGGGGAGGGGATCTGAGCGCCTTTGAAAAAGCTTTGGAATCTATTAAGGAAGAGGGAAGGAAGGAAAAGGGGTTAAATATCCTAACACGCTCAATACCTTTACCAACAACTTGATTGGTTGTCGGTGTCTAAGTCAGATTAAAGAAGTTACAAAATTAAAGTGTATATATCATGTTTATTGAGCTTAATTTGTTGGAAGGGGTTTGAAAAAGAATAAAAATGTAGCTTATTTCATTGAAGTAACTCTTTTGGTTGCCGAGATATTAAGGTTTTTCAAATATGCAAATTACATGAGCTGTGACGTAATAGGGGAAATTTATAAGTTGAAAGATCACAAAACAATAATTATTTCTTAACCTGGAAATTACACGACCAATGATCCTGAAACTTTGCAGAGTTGTTTAAAACTATAACACAAAAACAAACAAAAGTTACACAGATAGCTTTTGTGTTGCAACTTATCCCATTGGGTTCCCCTATTACGTCACAACTCTTGTAATTTGCATATTTGAAAAACCTTGATATCTCAGTAACCTAAAAAGTACTTCAATAAATATAATTGACATTCTTCTCTTTTTCAAAATCCTTTCTAACAAAGTAAGTTCCATAATCATGATATATACACTTTAATATAAACATACACATGCTTTTTTTATAAGAACCAGAGAATTTGAACGAGGCTCAGTTTATAATTTTTTTTTAGCGATTTTTAGCCATAAATCGTTCTTACTTCTATGTGTATATATTTTAAAAATCGAATGAAAACTAAGCCTAAGGTATATAGAGGATATTACATGGCCGCTTGGAGATACGAATTTTATCTTCGAGTAATGAAAAAATATTTCACGAGTGAGCTCAACACGAAAAGATAAAATTCGTATCTTCAAGCGGCCATGTAATTTTCTTTTTATCACATACTTAGTGACATTCTCTCAATCATCAACGAAGTAGATTGACAAGTTGTTTCAATGGCGGAAAAAGTTTCATATAAATCAGACGTGATGATATGGAAATCGTACGTTCTGATTGGCTGTTTTTAATACCACGTGTGATTGATACGGGTGGCTGATACGCTCTTTAGTTCACCGATCTACTTTGCAAATATCGAACTAAGTAAGTGATAATGCAATATACACGCATTGGAAAACGTATTTGATCAATTCATCTCTACCGATTTTTCCGAGACGATTTCCAGTGATGATAAATGGCGAAGTACTTCTTGTTCATTCTTTATTGTTCAGTTAAAGGTCGAAGCTTAATAAAATTAAAGAAAGATCAGCAATCCAGGCTTGTTCTTGAATTATTCTTAAATTTTGGCCCATCTGAGCCTCGTTGTTCCTATGAAGAAAATCTTACAAAAGAGCATGCAATTGAATTGGATAAAAGTGTTTGTACGCGGGCCGAGGATTTAATTCTAGTATGCCTACACAAACTAACAAATGAAAAAGTTAGTTTTCAATACCAGTTATACAAATAAATTAAAACAACAAGATTTAAGTTGATGTTTCGGCATCCTCTCGATGCCATTATCAGGATTAAAGAATCTACAATGGTGCTAAGTTAAGTAATATTAATATTTCAAATAATTTAATGCAAAAGACTGAAGAGATTCGCTACGCGAAAATTCAAAAACGGATTCAATAACACTACCTAAACAATAATAATAATAATAATAATAATAATAACTGCCTTAAATAAAAACTTTAGCAGAAATCGAGTCGCTTTGCACGTTCAGTTCAGGATTCTGTTGCCTAATGAAGAGCATTTCTTTAGTTGCGTTAGAAAAACCTTACTGATCAAGAGTTATACAAATGACTTCTGTTTTTTGCCTTCACATTGACAGATGCAAAAAGTCGTTCAAAAGGTATATGCCAAGATATTCTTGCTTTCAACCTCACAAGTCTCTTAGGTACTTTAAATGGGGCTTGATCACCGTCAGCAACTGTCCCGACTCCATCAACCAGAGTTCGCAGCTGGCACGCGCATGCGTAAACCCTGATCCCTCAGACGTTTTTGGACTGATGCCAGTAACTAACAAGAAAACAAACATTACTTACAGGAACTATTTTTGTGCCACGTGTAACCGGGCAACTGATGTTGTATTTTGGACTGGCAAACGAAATTGTGACTTGCTCAATGTTCGCGATGGCAAGAACTTCAATTTAACGTCTTTTTTGAAACGTAATTACCTACCTTCGTGGGGTTTTGCGCCTCCAAAAACCCCAAAAAGAGACCTTTGCAAGCTTCGAGAGCATCGGGGTTGGTGCAGTGGAACTAACAGCAACAAGAAATTGAACTGGTAAATGGTGGAAAGCCTTTGTGAAGCCTACTATCTTCCAGTGTGTAAACAATCTTCACCGTTTTCGGGCCAAATCTACAACAACCCACATTGCCTTCTCTGTAACGAACAGGCTCTACTCCCGTTAGTAGACTGGCATTGCCTCAGTTGCCCTACGAAAGGGCATGTTGTTTCACCAGGAATGCAAGTTTTGTTCGATTTTTCGTCTACATCACAATTCAAAGTTACTGTTGGGTTTCAAACAACATTTGTTGTAAAAACTAAACGCTGCAATCAAAACCAAGTTTACGACCCGATCGCCAAGCACTGCAGAAACGTTCCCAAATTGCAATTTCAAAGACTATTGAACATGTTGAAAACTGAAAAAAATTTTACAGGTTTCAATTATACTCTTCCAAAGCACTGTGTTGGTGTGTTGTTCAAGAAAGAGGAGTTTCTCATTCTCTCCAATGGAAGTGTTTTCATAAAACCTTATCGACATTCGTATCCAAAGGCCCTCTACATTTTAACCGACAATGGAATTATCTTTTGTACCAACTACTCCCAAAACCACACAACAACCATAACAACTACTAAACCAATCCAAAGTAATACACATGAGCTAGCCTTTAGCCTCATCACTTACATCGGAGGTGCTTTGTCCGTTGTGAGCCTGATAGTCCTAATTGCTGTTTATGTGCGGATCAACGAGGTGAAAAAACTGCCCGGCAAGATAACGATAAGTTTATCCAGCTCCCTGTTGGTGTTTCAAGTAGTTTTCTTCTTCACAGGCTTCACAGAGATACCGGCCCTGTGCAGTGCTATAGCTGTTGTTCTGCACTTCCTTCTGTTGTCATATTTCACATGGATGAACGTGTTAGCCATTGATATGACCTACACTTTCCATTCTACGGGTACGTTAAATTAAATCATTTATCAAAAATTTTCGCGCGCTTTTTGTATAATCTAAGCGTGTGTCTAGTATTCAATTAACACAATAGTCGGCCGTGCACCTGGACGTACAATCCTAACATAAGTCTATGATTTTTGAACTTTTAAAAATGTTCTCAAACATTCTAAAAGAGTTAATTCGTGTTTTCCATGTGTCAATCGTGTTATGGAAACATGTCGGAAGGTGAGAGAGAATGAGAGAGGCGTTTGAGGCCAAGCTCTCTCATCTTCCCGTACAACTATTTAACAATAGACACGCGATAGCTATGAATTGTTTCTAAGTTGAGCTACTGCTGTTAGGGGGACTTCTGTTAGAAAGTTGACCTAATGGTCCTCATTCTGGTGTTAAGCTATACTTTCTGCTGTGTTTCCAAGTCGACTTTTCGAATGGCTAATGAAATCTTGACTAATGCTGAACCTAGTAAGCTCTCTTAGCATAAGCGAGAGACTTATAAGAGAGTGGCCTTCTAGCGCTTAACTTTAAGATGAGACAACCTAGACCAATTTCACAGGTGCATTTTTGTTGTTTAAGCAATAAACTAAGTGTTTTTTCTGTGAGTTTAGCAGTAAAAGAATTTAAAAACGTCATCGTAACCAGATGGTGTAATGCTCTCTGGTAAAAATATCAAAATACTTTAGCAACACACAAAATTACGACTCTATTAGGTTCTTAAGATTTTGACTCAAGGAGTCATGGGAGAACAGACAACAGAACTTGAGGTCCCCTTCGAGATCTGTCATCCGGAGTCTACGGATGAACGTCCTCATCTAAGAAGTTCGAACCGCCGCTTGAGCCCAGTTGGTAAGGCGCCAGTCGGTCGAGCCGAAGGCCCGGGTTCGATTTCCGGTGCCGAAACCCTCAGTCAGGGTCTTAAAACAACTGAGGAGAAGGTGCTGCCTTTGCCGTAACATCTGCAAACGGTTAGATCCTCGCGTCTTCTCGGATAAGGACGTTAAACCGTAGGTCCCGGGTGGCAGATCTCGAAGGGGACCTCGAGTCCTATTGCCTGTTCACACGTGACTCCTTGAGTCAAAATGTTATAAAACAAAACAACAAAACAAAACAAAAAACAAAAACAGATGTTAGAGCAAAGGCAGCACCGTCTCCATGGTGTTCTTTGTAGTTAAACTCTGGCTCGAGTGAAGGTCGGGAATCAAACCCAAGCCTCCCTGGTGCCCTATAATGCAATCGGGCTAACCAGGCAGTGGTGAGCTTGGGCAGTTTTGACAGCCGATACTTTGTGTATTGCCCAACAGTTATAGCAATACAACAGGAAAACGTTTCATCATTTGGAAAGTTTAAAGAAATGTATGAGTTCAGTTACAAATGTGAAATAACGTTGTTTTACTTGTTGCCTTTCATTGCAGGGCATGGAGCAGGTCATCTTGCTCTCCGTGAAAAAGAGAAAAGAAAGTTTCTCAAGTATTGCTGCCATGGCTGGCTTACCCCCTTGGTGTGGGTTGGCGTCTGCGTGGTTCTAGAGTGGTCCCGAGCTGTAAATATTGGATACGGTAAGTGTAGATGTACTTTGTACTGTCCTACATAATAATATTGCACGTACTGCTGCCCCTTAAGAATTGGTTAAAGGTTGCGTGGCTCTAGGGTGGTCTCGAGCTGTAAATATTGGATACGGTAAGTATAGATGTGCTTTGTACCGTAGTATAGTAACCTTTATTTAAACACGGTATAAAAGACTCTTCAGGATTTTACAAAGTGAAAAATATCAAAATTACATGTCTGTGTTTTAAAAACTACTAACTAGATTCTATTTACAAATAATAGTAATAAGAATAAAATAAAGATCTGCTTTCCAAGAGTGCCGTGTTTTGTTTAGTTAAATATTCACTGAGAAATATCTAAGAAGCTGCTCCAGCTATTCCGGAATTTACTTAGAGAGTTTGCCTGCCGTAAATCGACTGGAAGGCTATTCCAAAGCACCGCACCGCTATAGCTGAAACTGTTTTTTAGATAGTTTGTGCG
>JAOBRD021035055.1:0-11613 GCA_027575215.2 Hydrozoanthus sils | reverse complement strand
GTTATCTCCTTCTGGAAAAAATAAATTATTCTTAAATTTCTTTCTCGGCAGTTGAATTGAATACTCAGTTTTTTCTGCAACTTCAGTTTTTATCACAAAATAAACGGGTACGTATAGGTAGATTTAACTCGTATTCTTCTCAGAAAGAAGGATGTAACTTTTGCACACGTACATTAAACAAGAATGCCCGCTTCCGACCGTTCTTGTTACATGTACTTCGCAAGTCAAAGAGAAACTGTCAAATAACAACCCCTTGTTCAAGCAGAAAAAACTGTAACATTCAAGTGTGATCGATGTTACAAATAAAAAAAAAGAATTAACTTGCAGAAAACAAATAGCAAAAAAAATCAGCATTAGTTATGTACATGACAACAAAATAACAGTTCTCTAAACGTTTACTAAGAATTTGATATAGGAAAAATCCTTAACTCCACACTGTCTCGTAAAAACCCGGCTAGTTCTGCCGATTCTATACTATACTACTAACTTATATTATATACTATCAACTGAACAACACTGACTCATTCGTCAATCTCCTAGTACTATTAACTTATCTATATTGGGATCATTCTAAGTTAAAACTTGTTATTAGTTTGTACATAATACGTTTTAGTATATACCAGCTCGGCTACGTGCGATTTGATTGGTTTAGACAAAGAAGATGTGAGGCAACGATTTTATTACCTCTGAAATAGTAAATAACGAGACCAAAACAAAATGCGGACGGAAGTAGACGAGTTGTGTCCGTTTCGGATCATGATATCACAGAAAAAAGGCAATTCCATACCAAAAAGGCAACAAAATTTGGTTTATCTTTAGGTCAGAAAGATTTATTTTCTTTTCCAGAACATGGAGCACAACAAAAATATCGATTCTTGAAAAGAAAAACATTGGCAGTAGTTAATTTAGAATTTTTATCCATTTATGTTGACTTTTGTCTTTAAATGAAATTAATTTTTGTAAAGATAAAATTGCCTCGCTGGTATATACTTAAACACTTATTCTATTTCAATTTCGGTGGATAGTGGTTTAATGAATATCTACCTCGCGC
This sequence comes from Hydrozoanthus sils, assembly GCA_027575215.2. Classification (NCBI taxonomy): domain Eukaryota; kingdom Metazoa; phylum Cnidaria; class Anthozoa; order Zoantharia; family Hydrozoanthidae; genus Hydrozoanthus; species Hydrozoanthus sils. Next base: position 10,562 of record JAOBRD021035055.1, on the reverse strand, counting down.
CTTCGGTGCGCAGTAGATATTCTGCCACTATCCACCTCATTTAAAACAGAATGAGAGTAAAATATTTGGTTTAAAATGCACAATGAACCAATCAGAATTATCCAAGGTAATCCGGCTAGGATGGGAAGAACTCAACTTTGCACTTGCTATTCTACAAGGGCAAACAGGTTTGGCAAAAAATCTCCGCCAAGATCCCCATCCAAAGGCAACACAGTTTTAAGAACTGTAAAACACAGACGCCAATTTTGCTCCGTTTAAGAGAAAGAGAGGAATATTAAATATCTCCGTTCAGCAGCAACTTGTACTCAAACAAAGCCAATCTTCGAGGCAAGGATAGACAGTCAAATTCAAATCCTATACAACTTCTCCACTCCCCTGGATAATAATGAAAGTTGCTTAAGATTCGATATACCTGTAGTTAAAAACACTGGCAATAGGTAAGAAGTCAGTGAAGGTAATTCACTGAAATATTGATAGAAATTCACTCACTGTCTGTAAACGATACAAACACAAGTCCAAGTTGCTGCAGAAGGTGATGATGATGAAGATGATCATTATTTATAGAGTGACTGTTCAGTGTTCTAGTGTCTCTACCTCCTAAATCTTCTCCGTGATAAAAGGATGAGATAAAGCTTGGTTCAGAGAGATTCTCTTTGTAGGATCCAACATAAGAACCTTATCCAGTAAATCCTTCAGTTGGAGAACTTTGCGCTTTAGTTCTTCGCTCAGTTTTTTGTAACCCATTAGATTCTCCTGGACCTCCTTGTTCGGGTTGACGGTGCTCATAACAGTTATTTTCTCCTAAACACCACAAAACAAAGAACAATTGTTACTCAATGAAAACTCTCTATGCCTCTTATGCACCTTGATATCACGGTTAACTACACAGGCCGAGTCAAGGTTTTGTCCATTTTTGTCACTTTTTTTTATTAATAACCTTTTTAAATTTATTTTTGTTTTTGTTCATGTCAAGCTCTTGCTCGTACCAGGGCACGCGCATCTCTACTGTTCTAAACTAAGATGTACTGTAGGACAAGGCAGAATTAATCAAATATGATTTATGCAAGTTTATAAGTTACGCACTATTAATTTTTCAGCTTTTATGGCCCAATCTCTTCGAAATCTTGGACTCATCTGTTGTTTAGTTAAACGCGTTTTGGAGTACCGTGTTGTCTCTTCTCAGAAGGAAAAAAAATTGCATTCGCCTTTCGCTACACGTAGGAAACAGGCAATATGTCAATGGACTTCACGTTAATGGAGCTGGATCAAGTTAAGTGAAAATAAAACATGAAAAGAGTAAGAACTAGTTAATACTGAAAAAAAAATAAGAAAAAATAATGCTCTTCTGTCTTTGGAAAATATTTTTTGTGAGCAAAAAAACGATCAAATGCGCCAGGCGAGGACCGAACTGGGGACGTGCACAGCCAAGGTATCACACTCTCATGCAGGCATTCTTGTCAATTTTTTATGTTGAACTACGGTATATAACGAAGCATCTTTATTGTTTAGCTTCTTATTCAATCATAAATTTTGATATAATTCAGTTCTTGGCTGCAAGGATAATACAGACAAAAGATAATAAAGAATTGCGGCGATATTCAGCAATCAGTGCATTCACAAGAACTGTTTAATTTGGGTAAAGACTGCGACGGGCAGAGCTCAGAAAATATCATGCCGTCGTTGGTCAACCACGTTTCGCTAATCTATGAGTACTTCTAATTTGAATTCGGAACTTTCTAAAAGTACGCGGCAAGCTGGCCCGAGTCAGGCTGTGTTTTAACATCTTGTTTTTCATAATCTGCAAATACTTGCCACATTTGGAAAACTGTTGTTAGTAAAAGATATAAAATTATTACAAACAGTTCAAAAAAATGACTGGACGATTGACTTATAGTAAGAATGATTGCTAACATCTTTGGACTGAACAGGAAAACTGCTTACTGAGGATTTAAACTCAAAGCAACTGCAACAACTCTACAGTATGAAACATTTTCTTACTCTCTGCACTTTGAAAACATAATTTGAAAATGTAAACAAATCAGTTTTCAAATTTTCTGCACTGTTACGTGATAAAAAAAGTACACTTACCCTTTGAGTGACTTTGTCCACCTCTCGATAGAGAAAGTTGCAGTTCTCGTCAAAATGCTGGTCATGTAGGGCTCCTTTACGGATCATTTTATTGGGCATTTTCCCTCTGTACTCCATCATCAACTTCAACATCTCATTGTTTGTCTTTCCGGGAAACATGATTTTCCCAGTATACAACTCATAAATTGTGCAGCCCACCGACCACAGATCCATACCATAGTCATAGGCTCGCCCAATAACTGAAAAGGAGTTCTGCAAGTGAGTACGGCTGCCCCTACTCGTTAAGCGGCTACAAAGAATAGTAAGTGAGATGTACAGCTCTAAACTGGGTGGGCTACTACAGCAGTCTGAACTGTTTTTTACCTCTTTTCCGTATTACATATTATTATCTGAAAAAATCAGCTTTTATCGGTTTTTATCAAACCCACATCTCTTGGTTCATAGTCAGGCATGCTATCCATTGCACCATGCTAGCAACTCAACAAGTTAACCAGGTTGAGGATAGCTGTGGGGATCTGGCAGGGCAGGGATCTAAAGTTATTTCTCACTCAAGTGTTTTTATTATCACTCTAGCCACCCTTGCAGGCTGAACACATACAGATGCAAGCTATTATGGGTGGGCTGATACAGATAATTCAACCTTTTCACTGTTTTGATCTCTTTTATGTATTGAAAATTAATATAAAGCAATGCACATGCTCTGTTCAGTGACAGAAACATGCATGAATGCAGATACACTCTAATCATATTTAGAACTAAGAAACTAACTGCATACTATCACAGTTGCTACAATCTGATTGGCTCACCTACTCACAGTCTATTGAGCAATAGATGACGAGTTTTTAAACCAATTGACTCATAGAAAACTCCACCTGGTAGTCTCTAATTGTTAGAGAGCATCGCCACACCCACTCAGAATGCACATTTTATCTGCTTTATTTTAGCAAATATAGCAGTTCTGCATAAAAAGTGTGTATAATTCCTGCGAAAACACACCATACAGTTTTTCTTGTAGACTGGGACACAACTTAGCTAATTGAACCACTGGTTTACACTTACTTATCTCTGGGGCTCTGTAGAACCTGCTCACAAGATAGGGAGTGATGTCACATTCTGAGGCTAAAGTTGCAGAACCAAAATCACAAAACTTTACCACCAACTTGGAATCTGTTACCTGGGAACATAAAAACAACAGTGTTGTAAGACCTACTTGTGCAAAGAAATTCTACACACAAAATATGTTTGTACAAGAGCTTATTTCAATATTCAAGTCTACAAGGTAGGTTTTAAATTCAGTCCCAGTTCTACTGGTAAATTCTCCCACCTAGAGCCCATGCTTCATGTGTGACCAATTTGGGAGAATTAAGCTTTTCATAGATCTGTAATAGTGTATTTTGTTTGACCAATTCCCATTTTCTCATTACCAAGAATTAGTGTCTTTGTATTATTTTGTTGAGTATGGGTCTAAGTTAGATCTTAAAGTGCAACTAACCCTTTTATTTGACAATTTTACTGACAAAAATCCGTTTGTCTCAAGCTTTCAAACAATGTATAGATTGTTTGAATTAAATAATGATGTCAGAGGAGGTAATTGCAGCTTTATTGTTGAAATATCCCATCCCTGTCTATCAAAATACACAATTTCAAGCTAACCAAACCAACACAAATCTTGACAACTACTGAAATACTAGAACTAAAATCACATTTATAGATTTATTCTTGCTCTGTCTCTCCACACATGTCACACTTCAATGTAGATTCGGACATCGTCCATTTGGTCAAAATTGATGAAAAAAAACTAGTAAAAAATTCCTAAAATTATATTTTTTTATATTTTATAAATTCTGTTTTTAATAATGTATAGTTTAATCCACAATTCTCAAATAAAAGTGTTGAGTTGCACTTTAACAACCAACTGGGACTAAAGGGTCAAAAACACATAGACCAGAGCACACACCAGAATGTTGTCCGGTTTGATGTCAGCATGAAGAATTCCTGTTCGCTTGAACAACTTCAGAGCCAGTAACATTTGTTGAGTATATGACCTTACAGCTTTGATGTGAAGCCCAACTCCTGAGCCATACTTGCGCAGCACTTCACGAAGATTCATGCTGGATAATTTTACAAGATTCTGTTAGTACTTAATAATAACACAACTAATAAAACTTAAGTTCTTTTAGTTAGCTTGTCTGTAACCCAAGAGTCTGAAGTTTGAATCCCAATCAGGGTTACCAGAGGCAAAAATATAGGAGCCTGAGCACAAGCTTTAGTAGCCATACATAGATGTACATTTTCGAAATGTAATCAACACTATGTATGCATCTGAAGCTGACAATACACAAGAATATGAAGGGTCTAGTGCAAAAATTATGTAAGTGACTTTTGATGTAGTTGTCATTTCTCCCTACATTATCCCTATTATCTCTTCATAACCATAGGGAGAATTAAGCATTTCATACAAAGTCACTTGCATCGTTTTTGCACTAGACCCTTCAATTATATAAGTGCATTTGTTTCCGGACTTGTTTGAACAAGAAAGCAGATAAGCTTCATTTGTTCATGACATTGTCTAAATCATTAATTTTTAGTTATTAGAAACATTAACTCTTCTAAATTAATCAGTAGCAAAGTTTACACACAATCTTATAGTAACCAGCTTGCTAAAAAAAATAACAATCTAGTAGCTAGCATTCATTTCTTGGTAGCATTAGCCACCTATAGGTGGTAAGTTTGAGCCCTGAGACAACAATGTTTTTTACTTGAACAAGATAATTGACCCAACTTGTTGCAATCAGCTCAGCTGCATATCTGGAATTATGAAAATAAACTTTTATATTGAATAATAATTTCCTGAATACATTTTTTTGTTCATGTGACTGTATTATTTTGACCCAACAAAGCTCCTGATCAGCAGATTATGCTTTCAAACTGAGTTGATCTTAACAGATCTCACACTACCTTTGATATTCACCAGGGCAATCTGTCTACAGTACCTTAATGGTTCAAACACAAGACAGAGGTGATTCTTGTGGAAAAAGTGTCGGAAAAGCCTCACACAGTGGTACTTGTCATCTGGGTCAGCAGAGTTCAGCTTTTTCAAGATCTCCAGCTCCTTTAAACCTGTTTTATGCCTAAGGCAAAAATCAACAAACATGTGTAATTATGGAGTTATAATAAAAATCTGAATTATGTTTATAAAAATATAAGTGACACAAATATACTGGCTGTTTCATTAACTTCAAGCAAAATCTGTTACCATGTGAGAGGCTTAAGTACTGTACATTAACTACTCTCTGTAAACCATAACATCGATGAGATCACTTACATCATTTCATTGTTCCTGATAATCTTGACTGCTACCTCCTGTGACCCTTTTGACTGATCCCTTGCCCGAACAACATTACTGAAAACTCCCTGCCCTGTGTAACCATAAACTGAGTATCTCTTGTCCAGCAACTCACCAATTCTCACACCTACACATCAAACAAGCAAAATATTACTGACATAGCACAAGTAAGGACAAATCAATTATACACAAGCTCAGATGAACTAATAGCTGATTTCAGTCAAACAGCAACTTGATGCACCAAATGGCAATCATTTTCAGAGATTTATTATCATGTATAAAACAGTGCTATACTTTGGAAAACTAGTCTTATTGCAGCAGGGGGTGGGTCCCTAACACAGCAAATGAGGTATAATACTGATATTCATCTAAAGGAGGAAGTCAAGACAGTAACTAAGACCAACATAAAAGACCCCTATTGCTGTGGAGACCAACTTACAACCTTTTAAAGAACAAAACATAAGAATACTTAAGTACTTCAGACTATTTGGTAACGAATGGGTAAATATCACCAACACTTACGGTAGTATCCTTCAGCATCATCCCAGTTGTCCATCAAATTAGGATTCTCATTGGCTGAATTAAGGGTAAGGTGAGTTCGGCTTGGACTCTGTGAATGACAAGTACAAGTCATTCATTTTACTGATTATTTTTCTCTTTGTGTTACAAGTTCATGTTTAATAAAAGAAGTAAAACAATCTTGATTCACTAGAAAGGCAGCCAGTCAACTCCTAGGTATTGTTATTTCCAAATTCAACCCTTATCGTTGAGAATTGTGAATTAAACTATGAAATTTGATTATACTTAATTTCTCTAAAACAGAAATAAAATACCAAAAAAATGAAAAATGTGATTTTCTATGGAATTTAAATTAATTATCTTTTATCAATTTTGACCAAGCATGAAAAAGGACTTAGTGCCAAAGTCTACAAGCTACAAGTGAGGTGTTAGGAAGGGCAGAAATAAAACATAAAAAAATTGTGATTTTTAATGGAAACCTTAAATTTAATAATCTTTTATCAATTTTGACCAAGTAGCCAAAAGCCTAGAAGGGTTAGGTGTGAGGATTGGACAGAACACGAGTACTGCAACTCTTTAAAATTAATGTGATTGTAGTTCTAGTATTTCAGTCAGTAGTTAACACTTTCTGGAAGATTTGTGTTGGTTCAGTTTGCTCGAAACTGTGTTTTTTCATAGTCATTTAGGGGCACATTGCCTCCTCTGACTTCATAGAAAAAAAAGTCTGGAGTAGATGATGTTTTCTGATCGACGTTAAATTATGTACAGAAAACGTTCCTATTATTCAATCTATACATCATTTTGCCAAACTCTCAAACAAAATGGTTTGAGTTGCACTAATTTACAATATACAGTGATAGATCTAGGGTATATCCAACCTCATTCCCAGGCTCATTTCACTCCCGATCCCGTGAAAGGACCTCGGTTGTGGCTGGTCATGTGTCACACTGTTAAAATTGTTCCCCAGTGAGGGTGACTAATGAGAGCAACTTTGTCATTGTGAGAAAAAATACCCTCTAGGGAAGAGTGCAGACAACTTCCTACACTTTGCAAAGAATACAAAAAATATCAAGTTTTTCCTGTTGTTACAATTGGTCTGAAGTCAAACAGTTTTTTGCTGTAACATTCATCCTGTTTAATCCTGTAAATCTGATTTTTGATACAATCTTTTGACTCCAAATGCGTCTTTACAATCTGACAAATTAATTGAGTTTCTTTATCCTAATTATCATCCTCTTTAGTACACAAAAATTATTGTCATTAACTCCATAAAATAGTCATTGACACAAATAACAATTATGTCACCCAATCCAAACAAAGACAACAACACATTTAATTAGCACCTTGTACTTTCTTGAATCAGCAAAAACTATCACAACTAATTTTTCAACAAATGAATCCAGTGAGAGAATTATAATCAAAACTATCGAATTCCACTGAGCAGCAAGTTTTAGTTTTTATTGTGCATACAAATAGCCTTAACACCAAACGGATTAACAGAGCCGAATTTAAAACCAAAACAGGTAGTTTTGGCAGAGAGAAGATTGAAAAAATAGTGACATTGTGTGACTTGGTATAAATGCTTTTTCAGTGATCAGGATCAACTATCTTACTGTAAAACTGACAACAACTTGAATGAACGCTAAGAATCCTTTTGGCGCATATTTTTGTGCCGTTGAACCACTAAACACACTTGAAATGTTTTGCTGTGATCACAGGCTAGGTTTTTGGGCTAAACACAAGAACCTCTCTCACCCATAGACATATCATTGTCACAATGACATTTTCTGCTTTGCCACTCCAGCCTGGTGTCTACATTTTTTTTACCACACAGATTCTGTGTGACATATGACCAGCCACAACCAGGATCCTTTCACAGTTGTGAAATGAGCCTGGGTATGAGGTTGGGGCATGTCAATGCATCCAGGGTCACAATATTTCAATTTGGCCGCAAAAAAATAACACCAGCGCATCCAAATGCCATTTTGCTTGGAGCCTCTATAAGCAAGTCACACAAGAGCAACTCCTTCACCATGATTTTCAAGAGGCCTACAAATATGCCATCACAATAAAATAATGATGAGGCCATTCTGACTGCAATGAAGCTGATCAGTGTACTTTATGGTGAAGAAGGTTCTAAGCCAATGTCACAATTTACAGATCAGATTGAGTTTCTGAAATTTCTAGATGCTTAGTAAACATTTCAGAAAATTTGAACTTGATTGTGTTGTTTTGTAATGAATTTCAAAGTATTGCATCATGTGCTACGAAACTTTTTCCCAAGCTGCCATTGTTTGATAAATAATGCTTTGAATGCACAGTTTTTCTCATTCTGATCAATCTAACTTTTTTACACTGAGTTTACCGGTGTTGAACAACAGAACACTCTACCTGTACATGCAAAATGCAACCCGATCCAGTCAAAACCGCGGAGGACATTTTTTACAATTTTTAGTTAAAACAATTACAAACTTTTTGCATAACTCTAAACACACAGGACTGGGCAAGCATGTTTGAGATACCACACTTTTTTAAATTTATGAAGTACCAATAGCAGCTGTAAATATGAAGTTGTAAAGATTTTTTTCCAAGCTATTATTAAAGTTAGGCTTAACAAGAAATAACGAAGCATTACTTAACTGTTTCTATTTCAAAAATATTCCTTGCAAAACAATACTGTTTTGTCCAACAGAAAAACATATTAACTTTTTACATCATTTCTTCGATTGTTTGATTTCATTGGCTAAATAAGAATATGGGAAATAAAGCGAGAAAACATGATTATACATGAATGTTAATAAGGACCCCCAAACCCAGGAAACACGCCCCCATTTATAATAACAAGGGCTCCAATGGATCCTTGCTTTCCAGATCCTAGATCAATCATTGATAAAGCTTATCTTGCCAAGTATTATACCTGTCTATTCAAATAAAAAAATACACTCATGAATATGCATGACAAAAGTATTATTATTAAAACTTGTAAGACTTCACAAGAGCTACATGCTAACCAAATACAAATCACCTAGGGCCAACAACACTTTTCTTGACAATTCCAAGATATACTAAAACTTGTAATCATAAGCCAATCGGCATTATTGATTAAAGCAACTAAACAATTTGTACAAGCCATAGGTTTTAAGTTCACTTACATTGTAGTTTTCTGAGAACATGTCACCTTCGGCAAACATATCGCCATTGTCAGTCTGAAGAGTTTGTTTATCATCAGCAACCACTTTCTCATCCCGTAACCTTCCATTTCGGTTTCCTTGAGGTGTTCCCACTTCCTTTGATGGTTTAGACATAAGTGAGGCTGTTATCACTCCATGGCTTGATTGACTAGCTACCAATTCAATATCTTCCTCAAGATCTTCTGTTGCCTTACGATCAACGGCATCACTGTCTTCATCACTGCTGTCATCACTGTCACTGTCTGACTGCCCTGACGATGCAGCTGATGCAGCTTTAGATGATGTGGCTGCTGATGTGGTTTCATATTTCTGAACAATTGCCAAGCGCTGTTGCCTGCGCTTTTCAATTATCGCTTCTTCATCCTCCTCAGATTCCATTTCAAAGTTGTATAGGTCCACACTGCAAGAAATGAAAAGAAACACTCTACTTTGATCCACTCAGTCTGCCAATTTATCAGCATCAAATTTCTCCTTATACTTGAAAGTTACTAAAGAAACCCTGAGCAACTGTAGTTCCAGATAAAAATAGTGCCCATAAACAAAACAATCTAAACCATTTAATTTTCTGTTTGAAAATTCAAGCATTTAAAATTCCTGCTTGTACAATATGAACCAATATGAAAACAAAAACTTTGGAATGTTCTTGGTTACAAAAGTTAGATGATTTGATCAAGTTCAAAGCTTTCAGGTTCTATCCAGACTCCTTTTGTCAATATGAAATGGAGTTTGCTCAGCCTCAATGTGGTGTTGAACGGCTGAGCAATGCTCTTTAGACTGGGGAGAGATGGTATCCTCAGTTTGGTTCATCCAAGGGCTCTATGATTATTTCTAGGCTTGAGCCAAGCTATACTGTCCTCAAAATCCCATGACCAAACTCCCAGCTGGCCCCATAGCTCAGTTGGTTAGAGCAACATAGATCTGTTTTGTAGGTTGTGGGTTCGAACCCCACCAAGGTCAGAGGTTTTTTTTCTCTTTCCTTCATGTGGGTTTATGGGGTTCTTTGTTAATGCTGTAGATCAGCAAAACTTGGAGTATACCCCTTTCCAGTGGTAAGGCCTCACTTGATTCTATATATATATATGTTGTGATTACACATATACCACTGAAGGACATCGTACTCTATGATTATTTCACTTTTTTACCACTTATCCTGTAAAGAGATGGGTTGTATATCAATGGGTTCACCTTTTGGGCCTTGGTACTCTTTACTCCCAAATAAATATGTACATGTACATTTAATTCTTTTGGGCAAATTTGCCACCCTATAACTTATGGCCCTTATTCGGGTTACTGTAAGCAATTTTTAGTTGTTGGCTGTTTCCATTCTATATGAACCTTATTTGTGACAGTCCATGCGAAAACCGACCTTTTTGAAGCACGAACGCAAACGCGTTCGAACGCGTTCCCCTTCGTTTGAC
>JAOBRD021034948.1:0-11614 GCA_027575215.2 Hydrozoanthus sils | reverse complement strand
CCCCCCCCCCCCCCCCCCCCCCCCCCCCCCCCCCCCCCCCCCCCCCCCCCCCCCCCCCCCCCCCCCCATATTTAAGATTTGAAGGTCTAAACAGGGGGCTTATTAGAGAGGAGGCTTATTAGAGCGTTTACAGTATATATGTTAATAAAGATAACACTATAAAGAATTTTAATGCCAGATCTGAGAAGCTTTTCTTGTGTTTTGTAAATTAAAGGTTGTGAAAAAAGATTCAATTCGTTCTTTAATTTGTGAAGCTTTTTCATTTTACCTGGTGATTTGTTCGTAAGTTATCAATTTGCTTCTTGAATATTACTGTCCAGAAGTCCTTGCAAATGTATTTCATTACATCTAGTTCATCTTTAAATCGTGGAGAATCTTTTGTGAATCTACAAAAGATGATGGAGAGAACAACAGCTCGGTGACATATATCAATCATTTTATTGTATACCCAATGTGTACAAATGAAAATGATTGAAAGCTTTGTCAGTGCAGCAATTACTTGTTACTCTTTAAGAACTGAACAAAAATTTTAATTTACTTAAAAAAACACGTCACTTATTAATAAGAATACTACAGACAACTCGACGGGAGAAAATAATACAAAAATATAGTATATATACATGTATTGTACCTTTCAACCAATCTCTGGCCGACGTTGTACCCCATCCGTTCCAATTTCTCTAAGGCTCCATTCTTCAACAAAAGATTGGTAAAAGGGTTTAACTTCATCAAAATCTGCTATAAGCAAAAAAAAATAAGTCTATTTAAGCTTAGAAGCTTACCTCCATGAATTTACCGCATTTACTGTGAAACGAAGCAACAATTTCCATGTGCAGGAAATCAAACAGGGAATCCACATCCGCCATCTTGCCAGCGCTGTGGTCGCGTGACACTGGGGACGAAAGAAGGCAAAATATGACAAGATGGCGTCTGCCGGGGTCAAGCGTAGTAGGTTTGACATTTCAGAAATAAGTGAAAACATCGCTAAAGCAACAAAGAAAAAGCTAGAAGCTTTCAACTTAATTAGAGGTAAGCGTGTTAATTTGCCTTTCTGGGACATAATTGTGCTGACTGCCGCAGACGAAGAACAAGAGAAAGCTTACAAAGCACAAATACAAAGCAAACTTGAACGAAAAGAACTTCCGTTGGAGGGGTTAAAGTATCATGTATTTCATGATCCAGCTGGGCCGAAAATTGGAAATGGAGGTTCGACTTTAGTTACACTGAATGAATTGGTGAAGATTTATGGCGAAGAAAAACTCAGCAAGTCAAAAATTTTGATGATTCATGCTGGAGGTTTCAGTCAAAGACTTCCTAGTGCCAGTGTTCTCGGCAAGATCTTTACAGCTCTTCCATTAGGTGAGTGTTGTAAGTTTTTAAAACGGGATCTTTTTTTTATTTTTTTATTTTTTCAAGCAACGTGAGTATTGTGTGTTTATACAGGGGGATGGGAGAGAAAGGGCTTGAGAGCTCTAATCATGGCCGTCCACTTGAGAACTTTCATGAACAGTTTACTCAAGATTATTGGGGCATGCAAAATGCTATTCAGTTAGCACCTGGAAAGTCACAAAGAACACTTATAAAACTGGGGTTTACTCACTTACCACTTCTTATTGATCATCAGTGCTACAGTAGAACTGGAATCAAGGTTGCAGAAAATAGCTGTCCTGTTTAGGACAACATTATCTAAAATCTAATCAGCCAAAGGATAGATTAAAGGATACACAGTTTAGAACAGAAATTCTGTGATTTATATACCCTGTTTAGGACAAGGAGCTCAAAAACCATACCCTGCCCATTGGCATGCCTAAGTCCCGGGGGGCCTGATATTTTTTAGGGTTGAAAATCGTGAAGCTATTGGACTGCTTGCAGTCCAATGTTTTAGTTAATGTGCATGAACATGAAGTTAAGACAAAGGTCTTTGGCAAATCTCCTATTGTGCATGTGCCATCATTTACTGACAGGTATATCATGCATGTTCAGTGAAACACAAGGGGATTTAGCACCTTCCCGCTAGGCTGCTAGCTATCAAGTGAAAAATTTCAGCTTTCAATTGGTATTTTTTAGGGTGATTTTAAAACCGAGAGGTATTTTCTAGGGTTAAAAATTTTATCCCTTGTTTTTTTAGGGTATTTTGAAGATTTTCCTGGTCATCCCTATTCTTTTAACCCCAGAGTATCTCCCCTGGATCTATGATGAATAGTCAATGTGAGGGAGTACTGCCCTACTATAGGGAACCCCCTGGGGAAGCCCTTGTTAAAACTTAACTTATATTAATTTTGTCAACTGAAGGGAAACAGCTTTTTGATTCACTTATATTAATTTTGTCAACTGAAGGGAAACAGTTTTTTTTATTCACAAATTAAAGGATCTGATTTTTACTTTTAGATCAACTGGAATTAGATTTAATTTTTATTTAGCTACAGAACTTATTAGACTGTAACTAGGGTAAAGTTTCCTTTAAGTCATGATCAGTAGTCAATGAGAATTGAAGCAACGAGCTGACTATTATTTTCATAGAAAAGGGTAACGAGTAGTTTTAGTAGAAGCCAACTTCATACATTATATTTGAATTTTAACTGAAAAAGAAAACTGTTTGAAGAACCTGCCACTGTTTTTTGTTTAAAAACATTGGCAGTTTTGCTCCTCACAGTCTATTGCTCCATTAACCCTTTAAGCCCAGGACAGTTTATCAACATCTCACTCCTTACATAACTCAAACGAAGTAATATAATTGGTAATGAGAAGTTAGGAGTTGATCAATTCAAATATGCTTAAATTGGAAGATGAAAAATCAAATTCTCCTTAACTGTTTATATGGAAGGTATGGGACTCAGTTCGGAGAATTTTAAAACACATCATTTGTCGTACTTGGGGCTTAAAGGGTTAAGGCAGTGAGTAGGATAGCCAATCAGATTGCAGCTTTCGTGATAGTATACTAATTTGTTTCACTATAAATGGACATAGTATATAGGATGACAATGCATTGTAACATCAGTGGCATCCCAGTAACTGTATAGTTTTACCCCTTTTTCCTAATATGGTAGCACAAGCTTGGGAAAGATGCCATATATGTGCCCACACTCAGGACCCCCTTCCTGGATTAGACTTCGTACATTGCTGAGTGGTCACATTATTAAATAACTGAACATGGCTTTTACTGTATTAAACAGGTGATCCACTATTCCAGATGTTAGAAATGAAGCTGGCAATGTATATAGAATTTCCCCAACGAATGTTGCCAGGAGTTTTTGTGTGCTGTGCTGATAGCATTGAACTGTTTGTCAGCCAAGGTGATTGGTCATTTACACAAGCTGGTGTGACAGCACTCGGTCACCCCTCACCAGTTGAGATTGGCACTACTCATGGTGTGTTTGTTCTCAGTGATAGCAAGGTCTGCTTATCAAGAATAACTATTGTTGTTGTTTTGAACTTTGCCTTTTCAGGTTTTAAAATTTTAATGTTTTTAGGGGTCATGCATTCTTTTCATCACTTTCACCAGCATACAAAAATGTATGCTTTTTCCGAACCCCTCTCTCCCCCTCAAAAGCGTGTGCAGTAAAATGTTTTTCCTGTAATTTTAAGATGGCTATAAGTGGAACAAAATCTTCCTGCCCTATCAAGAGTTTATGCTGACAAAGAAGGAAATAGATAAAAACCGCTTTGCAAGATATGTTCAAGAATAAATTATATCATTGTCACTTCAATAACTTAGCTTATTCACTTCCAGTTACATAATTTTTTGTTCTGATAAACAAAACGTCTACACAACAGTATCAACCAGAACCAAAAACATTCAACATCAATGATCAACAAAAGGAAGTGGGAGTTTAAATCAAATTTCAATGTTCAGTTGTTGGCTTAAACTTGGTTTTTGCTGAAAAAATGCATGACCCCTTTGTTTAAGTCCATCTTTGGTAGACATGCATCTTAATCAGTAGATTTGTTACCCCTCCCTACCTGACTTTTAGCTGCCACTTCTTGTAACCATCAGCTGGGTAGAACCAGTTCAACAAGATCTTCTTTCTCACAAAATAATATATATAATAGTACTCATTCCATATCTTTACAACTGAAAGAACTTTGCAAATTCACTAAACTTTATCAGCTGTAATCTGTTCAGTGATAAGGGTTAAAAAGAAACAATCTATCAGAGAAACAATCACTCGAGGTTAGAGTTATGGTTTTAAAATTAATGTATGTAGAAATTATATTAAAAGACAGTTCAGTTTTAAATCACTATTACTGTTGCCCCTACTATATAAAAAATGGTTCTAGTTCATTTATACAAGTAAGGCCGCCCTACAATGGCAGTATGTAAAATTAATAGTTCAGATTTAAGCAAGGGTTTGCCCCTGGAAAGTTCCTCAATTATTTCCAGTGGCAAGAGCTCACTCGAATCTGCATAATATATACTTACCTTATTAATAATATTGTTAAATTTATGTTCTGTTCAGATAGCAAACTGATGGTGAATGTCCAAGAAATAGAGTAAATCGTTGTCTTCTTTAGCATCCATAGTCAAAAGTCATATGGCCACAAATAAGCCAACAAGATGACATGTTGTTGGGAGTATTTAGAAACTTGAGCTAGCTGTATCTTTGCTATGTAAGCAGATAAGAGATGTGTGGGCAAAATTACCAGTTTTAAAACAGACTGCAAACCTTAGCTACACTGTACATAGCTTTTCAAGAGTAAGGCCTTGCCACCGGAAATGGGGAAATAACAGAGTTGGTCGATCTATGGCTTCATCCTGGACCCCACAATGCCACTCAATGGATAAAAAGAACATTTTTGACTTCACCAAGATACCAACCAACAAACTTTGACTAATTCTGCTTTATAGGTTGGGGTTTGAGTTTTATTCCAAACTCTGTTTTTTGAGTTTGAGTCCCAACAAGATCGGATATTTTTTGCTTTTCTTTTGTGTGTGATGGTGCCATAGATTGGGGAAACTCAGATTATTCCACATTCTCCTGTGGCAAGGCCTTCAATCAAATACAATTGAAGAGCCTAGTGCAAAAATGACATATTAGTGACATTGCATGAAATGTCAAGTTCTCCCAATGATGCTGGAGAGATAAAAGGGATAATTGATATTGGAAGAATTATCATCAAAAGTCACTCACTCACGTCATTTTTGCACTAGACTCTGCATTTGTATGTATTTATAAAGGCCACTTTAGGAAATCAGAATTTGTAATTGTTATAAGCTAGTTATCTTCTGTATCAATAATCTGCAACCATGCAGAATGTACTAATATTTTATTTCTTAAATTCCAACTAACAAATATAACAGCAAATAACCTTTTTGTAGGAGATGTTAGGCAAAGGTGCTGTGTACCAAACAACATGTGCAAAGTTTCTTCACAAGCCAACAGTTCAATCAATGAAAGACCACGGAGTAGTGTTCAAGAGTGATAATAAAGACTATGTTTACACAGACAGTGTCTTTTTCCTTGACTGGAACACAGCAAAAAAGCTTCTTGGATTCTTTGCTGAAATCCAGCCACTGCAATGTGAAATTGATGCTTATGGGGACTTCTTACAGGCAATGGGTCCAGATGCAACGGTTGCGTACACAAGGAATGTCGCAAATGTCACAAAGGAAACAAGTTCTCTAGTTAGAACAAGAGAAAGGATTTTTAATTTTCTCAAAGGAACTGATTTAAATGTGCTGCTGTTCAACCAATCAAGATTCTATCATGTGGGTACAACAGCAGAGTATATTCACCATTTTTGTAATGACCCAGTGTTTAGGTAAGTCCAAGGTTTCCACGTCCTTGAAAGTTTTTTAAAGGTGATATTACACGATCCAACTTTTACCGTGACTTTTCGCGTAACGATGTTGCATTAAAAGTTGGCGCGACATAATACACGATACGACTTTCTCAAAATTCGTCATTTTGTGTTAAAAGTTTTTGAAACTTTATTAAAAACTGGCACCGCGTTGCCGAGCCAAACGTTGCGCGATAAGTCAGCTTCAGTACCATGTTACACGACGTTCAACTTTTACGCAACATCGTTGCGCGAAAAGTCGCGCTAAAAGTTGGATCGTGTAACACCCCCTTAAAGTGTATATGTAGTGGCAAGTTTTATTGCTTCAATGGATAGACCTTGCCAAATGAGAAAAAGTGGGGACAATTTTTTGTCAAAATATTTTATGGTTTGTGAGGTAATAAGCCCTCATTATTGGTTCCAACAAATTTACATTTTTTTTAAAGTCTGCTGCCATTCCATAACCTTGAGATGGATTTAAGCCCAACTTGGGCTGGTGATATATCGCAAGATAGATAGTCACTTGTCATCCACTTCATTTTTTGGTTGTCTCTTTCCATTTCTGTAATGACCCAGTGTTTAGGTAAGTCCTAGGTTTCCATGTCCTTGAAAGTTTTTGAAAAGTTTGTTAAAGTGAAGTGCACATGAAATTTTGCTCTAACCTATTTTTAAGTATTTCATTTATAAAACTGAAATAAGTGAACTGGTGATTGATTTCACCATATTACCCTCGTAGGTTTGAGATCAACGGCTGCTCAGAGGTCATGGTTAAGACCACAGGGAATCCAAGCAATGAGTCTATTTCAGCAAGTACATGCTGTCTTCACTGCAACCTCTCAGCCCCGATATCGATTGGTGATAGTTGTGTGCTGGAGTATTGTGACATTGGTGAGAATGCAGTCATTGGAGATAATTGTATCCTTGGCAATGTTCTTCTACCTGAAGGAACAGAAGTGCCGCCCTCGACATTTCTCCACACAGTTACTGTGAAGGCGGCAGAGCAACGGGTATTGTTTGTCACTGTTGCATTTGGCGTAAATGACAACTTAAAAAAATCTGTGGCAGTATCAGACCTTGGTGCGCTGAAGTACTTTGATGTTCCATTGGATGTTGCTATGGAGTTCTTGGAAGTTTATCAGGTTTGTGGAAGTTTTTCATTTCAGTTTTTCGTGCGTATTCTTCAGCTTCTCATTAGATAGATTTAGCAAACAGAACGCGGTGACAACGCGATTTCTGTTTACGTGCGCGCGCACAGCTCGAGGTTTTGAAAAGAAGACGTCACGTTGTGAACGCAACACAAAAAACCGCATTAAAATCCCGTTCTGAAACACAACCCGACGTGCACATAGCTGCTGTTAGATTGGTTAAAAAGACGTACCTCACAACTTAAAGTTATCAATTTTTTCAAAATAAAGAAAAAATTGTCTTGTTTTAACCATTCTTTAAGTGTTACTGGAGCCATTTTGTCATGGGTCTTTCATAGTTTTAAAGGCTTTTCCGACATCTCTATCGACTGTTAATGCTTACCTGGCCATTTTAAGTCCGTGAAAGGAAGCTTTCAAACTATTGCATTCAGTGCGAACAAAATTCAAAACATACGACGGCAGCTTATGACGTCACATAGTTTCAAAGGACTCCAAGCTGCCCTACACTAGTGTTTACAGCAAGCTAGTGAGTCATGCAAATTTCGCCATGATCATATGAATTTGACCGGGAAAGTGAGATTTTAAAATCTCCTGGCTTTCAAATAATTTGACATTACACATATCTAATGAGCTTAATAAAACCCCAGTCACTCTGTGGCTTGTTTTCCACATTTTATACGTATTTCATTTACGATTAATTGTTTCGATCATACACCCACTCATTCATCAGTTGATCAAAGCTTTTTCGCCTCGTCTCTCTCTCTTGGCAGTGCTTGTGTATCATTTATGATCAAACCAGACTAATGAGGTCTTTCTTTACGCAGTCTTTGTATCTCATTCCGAGTTGATCTGCGGACCAAGCCCCATCGACTAATACCAATACCCCAAGCAAATATTAATCACAGTAAAATGAGTTTAATGTTGCAGGCTTCTTGGAATGTGGTCAACCTTTGGCATGCCAAGCTCTTTTCCCTTTTCACGAACCAAGAAGAATCGGTTTCACACACAGTGAGTATGATCCACGCTTTGAAGAAATGGGACTGTGAAGCATTCAGTGACTATAAACCCCACACCAAGACCAGATACTCGTTGGCAGACATCTTGGTGAACAAGGACATTGAAGGAATGTTAACCCTTAGGAACAGGTTGCGAGAAAAGATTCTGAACTAACTGTTGGAAAGTCGAACATTTTGTTTTTCTAAGGCCCAAGACATCAAAATTAAAAGTGAAAATGGATGACCAGGGCCCGGTTTTTAAAAGGCAGTAAATTTTAACAAAACGAAAGGTTTGCTTTGCTTACAATCACAAATTTCCAATTCAAGTAAGTTAACGGATCGTAAGATACACAAGCATGGGTTAAAAACTTGACCATGGGTTACGCTAGGGCTAATCAGTTTTCGAACAACCAGTCCCAGGGCAATATTCTCTAAATCATTCATGGTGAAGTTAATCATTTGTCTGTTACTTTTCATAACTTGACTAAAATTCATCGCGTACTAGGTTGAAATTTTATTACTCTTCAGATGTTCCAGGACCCGAACAAATCACGCTGTTTGAACTAAAATACTAGGTGACCTATATTAGTATTGTCATGCCAGCGTTTGTTTTGCAATGTCCTAAAATTCTTTCGTTTATGTTATTACCCAGTCTTTAACAAAAGCAAAAACAAGAACCCAACACAAAGTGCAGTAGGAATTACAAGATAAAAAAATGTCAACTCATATTTTTGTCACGTTTGATCAAACAAGCAGTCTCGTTTCTCCAAGGCAACCGTCGGCATGAATTAGAGTAGCCTTATTCCCCCTCTCGGGTGGGCTAACAAAATAGTACTGTAACAATATTACAGACACAAATTTTAGGTTTTTAATAAAATTCTATGGATCTTCTCCAAAACTCAAAACAAAATTTAAGGACCCATGCTATATAAAGGCAACAACATGCATGAATGACTGAAATACCTAAAGATATAACTTTCAATAACAGAGTGCAGGTAAGGTCCCAACTGTACTTAACACCGCCTGCGAAATCACTTATAAATCTATTTAAAAGTTGCAACTTAGAGAAACTTTCGAGAATTGTCTACGTTTAAAACAGATATTAGGAAGGTTAAAACTTTCCAGAGCTGGATAAATGATTTTTGTAAAACCTCAATTTTAATAAAGTCAAGTAGTTTTAAAGGTTTCAATGGCTGAGGTAACGATCTCAAGTAACCCTATCAGTAGAAATAGGTTATTTTTTCGCGAGTCCTCGTCAACAAGTCTCTTAGTCTTACTAAGAATCTATTTTACACTGAGGAAGGTGGTTTTGTAAAGAGATTATCTCTGCTTCACGATCCTTGATTCTCGTACATCCAACCAGATTCAACACCTTCAGCAACCTGATGAGAAATTACAACGCAACACATTCAATTAAAAAGTCTTAAGTAAAATGAGTGAAACAGGATTGTGGAGCTAGCTAGATGAGTGATGGCATAAATAACGAATAGATGGAAGGATGGATGAAATGAAAAATATTAATGTTCAACTGACTAGACCAATCAGCAGTCTTCGACGATTACACGATACTTCTATCTACAGGCCGCCTGCACGGGATCATGCACCACCTTATCGTGGTGAAGGATGTGAAGTGGTTCGTGTGTTCTAAAGACCTCTAGAGCTGTATGTCGACGGGAGTCTATTTGTACTAGTTCTCTGGGTAGGGCTTCCCATGCTGAACAGGTCAAAATATAGGGACCAGACGAAGAGCGATCCCTTGGTCCTCCAGGTTGGGGGTTGGGGTGGGGCTAATAACTCCATCCCGTAAAAACCACCTTGTTACAGAAAGTACGGCAACGACGACAGGTAAAGTACAATCAACTACAGGCCCAAGAGTAGACTTTAGCCGGGAATTAGTAGTGGAATGACCTGGTTTCTTATGAAAGCCTCGAAGTTAGAGCTGTGAAGGAAAATCTACTAGGGCCAAAGGCGTGGATCAGAATAGAAACATGGAACGTCCGCACCATGTACGAAACGTCGAAATTAACCTAGGTACAAAGAAGAATGAGTAAGTATAGATTGGATATTCTTAGCATTAGCGAGTGCCGTTGGACAGGGTCTGGACGCCAGAAAACAACTAATGGTTCAGTCATGCTGTATTCAGGCAATGAAAACATCCAAATCAATGGCGTGGCTTTGACTATAAACCAGTTCGACATTTCGGAAACACGTGCGCGAGTCGGGATAAAATGTAAAATTCATGAAACTTAAACAAAGGAACGCAATGAAGCGGGATGGGAATTCATTATTATTCTATTCTTAATTTTCATGAATACTTCATTTTATCCCGACGCGCGATTGTGTTTCTGAAGATCTGAACTGGTTTATTGCCAAGAGGTTCGTTAACACTTTGTTAGAATGGGAACCAATCAGTAGCCGAATCATGAGAGCTGGATTCGACTCTAAACACTGCAAGCTTACGATCATCCAATGTAATGCACCAACAAACGAAACCGAAGGCGAGATCAACGATGACTAGTACGACCATCTCACCCATGTTATATCCTGGGTCCCCCGCCATGACACGCTTTTGGTTATCGGCGACATGAATGCCAAAGTACGAGCAGACAACACCGACTATGAAAGAGCCATTGGCAAACACGGCTGTGGTACAAGGAACAACAATGGCGAACGCCTTGCAGATTTCTGTCTTAACAGTAACCTTGTAATTGAAGGTACCATCTTCCCCCACAAAAGAATCCACAAGCTTTCTAGAAGTTAACCAGATAGAAAACATTCAACAAGATTGATCATGTCATTGTGAACGGGAATGGCGGTGCTCTCTTGAAATAGTAGCGCCTATCGAGGAGCTGATGTATCGAGTGACCACACCCTTATTGTAGCAACAGTGAAGTTGAAACTTCACAAGGCTAAGAAACAGGAGCAGCAAAGAAAACAACTTGGTATAGCCAAGCTGAAGCGCCCAGACATCCGACAGCAGTTTGTCTTAGATGTACGTAACCGCTTCCAAGCATTTGATGACGCTACGGAATACGACATTCCTGTTGAAACCTAATAGAACAAAGTTAAGGATACCTACAAGGAGGCGGCAGCCAACTCGAGAAAAACAAAAGGAAGTGGTTAACATCTAAAACATGGAAAAAGACCTGTAGACGAACGGAAAACTGGAATTGGAGATGCTCAACACTAAATCACCCAGGCTACAAGAACAAGCCCAGCGTACATATGCGTCCAAAGATAAAGAGGTTATAAGTAGTGCCAGGAAGGATAAACAGGAATTCCTCAAAGATGGCTTCCAACACCGAGCTTGCTGCAATGAGAGGAGAACTGAGAACCGTTTATAAGATAACCAATGAGCTTTGTGGCAGATACACTGGCCATTGACCACCAGTTACAGTTAAGGGCAGTTCAACCTTGACAACTGAGCGCAAGCAAGCAGCTAGATGGGTCCAGCACTTCCAGGAAGTCCTAAACCATCCAGAACCAGACAAACTAGAAAACCCCATTCGACAACAAATCAAGTTTGACATCGACACTGGCCCACCCACATCCCTAGAGGTTGGAGAAGCTATCTGGGCTAAGAAAAAACACAGCGCTAATAAAACAAGGGACTGCTTGCAAGCAGTCTAACAGCTTTGCGTTTTTCAGCCCTAAAAATACCAGGCTCTTGATTTAACACTGGTTTTCCTTTAACAA
>JAOBRD021034732.1:0-11615 GCA_027575215.2 Hydrozoanthus sils | reverse complement strand
ATTGGCCACATTCATCTCTGCTATTTCCAAGCTCAATAACCTGTCATTCAAGATTGAAACACGTATACTTTTATTTAAAGTTTTCGTTTACTACTGTTGAAAATTTGTTTGTTATTACCTTTGTGGTCCAATTTTTTATTACATTTGTGGTCAGTATTACATTTGTATGCGATTGCTACAATTATGGGTGATACAAGCGTCAGGTCAGACAACTAATTAAAAGAAGTAATTTTACGCTAAATCTAACGAAGTTATTATATTATGAAAAGTCGTTATCGTTATTGCTGCTAGGTTAAATATCCTATTTCCAAAATTGTCTTTACTGAAACCTTAAAGATTGCTAATGTCCTTTTCTGAAACTAACCATAAAACAGCATGGTCTAAGCAAAGTCTGCACTGCTCCATATAAATTACTGAGAATGTAACTACATTATTAAAGAGAAGGGCGGTGTCGTAACTAATGGTTCAGTGAGTCTGGTAATATTTCGAAAGATAAAGCCGAAATATGCCCTGTGAGTTTAATGATCTTTTGATATTCGCATTGAGATAGTGGCTAAATTTACTTTATCCCCAAAGCGGCTTGCTTGAAAACCAACGTTCTTGCTGTAAACTGCGATGCTGCGTTGAGTTCCAACCTCAAATGACGACGCCACTTGGTGTCCATACTCGTCAACAATGACAACTAGCTTTTTGTCAGTTTGTTTTGCCGCCTTCGGATAATATCAATACACATATGTTATTTGACGGTAGGGAGGTTCGTATTGGGAATGCCTGTACTCGGTCGGACATCCCGGCCAACAAATAACGTTTTTTTAATTTATCTCCCCGTATTTTCATGTCGTTGCTTCTCACAACCTCACTTTAAATGACCAATGGCATTTAAAATTCCGCCCGCTCAGGAAACCAACCAGATTGCATAATTCGTTTCATCTTGGTTGCTCGGCTCCCCCTCCCCTCTCCACGTCTTCCCCAACCAAAATAAGTAATTATTCTACATTAATTCTATAATCTTCATGTTTAATAAAAGAACCCCCAAAGTTCAAAGATATGTTTTAAACATTAATTTTGCATAATCCTTATTAAATCAACAACCTTTCGATCACTTGTTATTAATGCCGGCTTCACGTTTTGACAAGTTTAACTGTTTTTCAACAAATTTGGATAGCTTAAGAACAAATTATGGTCTATCAATACATATACAAAAATAATATAAACCGCCTGACAGCAAATTTAATACCTTTTGCCGCTCTGAAAATATATGCGAGCTGTGTAAAAATTATTCAAACAAGCTATGGACGCATTTTGATCAGGTAACTAATTCAAACCTTTGAAATACTCGTCCAAGTCTTAACGTTTGCCTGATCCAGTAAGTTGCTGGTCACAGTTATGAAGCTCTTTACGTTGTTTTCCTCATTTGCAGGAGACTGATTGTATTTGTCATTGTACAACACTGTCATATTGAGAATCTGTACAGCCGTTTCCAGGTGAAAGTCGTATAATGGTTGCTTGTCCACCATTGTAGCTAAAGCTAGTTCAGCGAGGATTCCTCCTACAGTTTGATTTTTTGCATCGCCCCCACCAAACAGTGTTTCAATCTGATAATGCGTAAAATGATACAAAGGGATTGCAAGTGTTTCTGGTCTGGTGTTTTGTTAACATTCAAACATATAAATCAAAGAAAAATGACTAACCATTTTTTTACTAAAAATATTGTTGGGTTTAATAAGTTCATTACATACTAGTTTTTAGGTTTTCACGTGTGTGGTACATTTCAAAGAGGTAAAATATAAAAAGGAAAACACGGGGTTAAAATTCCTAACATTTACATTTCATCTTCTATGGTCGAAATACACGTAGCTACTTATTCTGAAACATCGATGTTTATTTGTGATTTAACCACTGGAACTCTGGGTAAGAAGTGTACGCTGTCGCACCTGGTTGGTTTTTGTCAGTTCCTTGTTGCAACTCCCTCTCTTATTAATGCTAAGGTACATTAAGAGGCCATGCCTGAAAATTCGGTGATGGATAAATCGCGTCTTTATTGCTTCTTTGTCATAGTTCGAACTGGGCTGTTTCATGCTTAAACAAATTAAGAAGTTTAAGCTTGATCGTGAGCTTTGACAGAATAAGAATCTTCCAATCACCTATCCTCATCCTCGTCCGATTTTTGAGAAAAAAACCAACCAAAATTTGTTTTGAGCGGTTTATTTCAAGAGAGGGATAATTAAATTGTTTGGCATCTTGATGTTACTTTCAAAGTGCCGTTCACACTTGCCCGAATTTTCGTGACTAATCTATTTTTCTTCAAGGTTCTGTCGCATTCCTCCTCTTCAAAAAAAACACGTCTTCGTTTGCAGCTTCCCTAGCATTCTAGTTTTGGTAATATAACTTCAGGAAATATAGTACTTTCTCACCTGATAATTTAGCCTCAAAAAATCATCTTGAAGACAGTTGAGGAAACTCAATTCTTCACTCCATTCAGCAACACCATTGACAAGTAGACACTGACGAGTGATGTAACCTGAAACACGCATTGAGAAGGTCGATCATACCGCGTTGTTCAAACTTGAAGCAATATCATTCCAAGGGCTGGACCTTAGCTAGAGCAGGATAATTCCTAGACTGAGAAAAAGTTGGATCTCTGCAAGGGGCGGTCGACTGAGTTATAGCAGATTTATTCCAAGAGGTAAGTGAGAGATAAAACAGGATCATTCAAAAGGATGGATTATAGATAAAGCTGAACCATTTTAAAGAGTTAGAGTAAGAAACAGAAGGGTCATTCAATAATTGATCAGATAAAATTGGCTGATTCATTCCAAGAAGTTGGTGTGAGATACAACAGGATTATCCCAAGACAGGGGGCCTGAAATAACGAATTTTCGTTTGGGAGTTTGGGGTTTGGGTGGATCCAGTTTTCAAACTACGGGAGTTCGTTGTGATGGATGGGTGAAATGTCAGTTTTATGTATAAAATCTTTGTCTGTAGTAGCTAAACAAGACTGTTTTAATTTTAGATGTTTCTGGAAAAAGCAAGATGGCTTAAATGTCGAAAACGAAGAGCTTCGCTCTGTCTTAGCAGAGTTTTGCTACCTGCTGAATTTCCAGGACAGGACTCTCTTGCGGTTCTACCAAAGTTAGTGTTGTTCCAAAGAACACCCTTGAACATCTCCTTTTTACATGTTCTGTTCCTGTTCCCTGTATTATGAATAAATACAAGAGCAGTTAAAAAGGAAAAAAACATTTTAAAAGTACAAGGTTAGTTAGTATTTAAATTGATACGCATCTGCGGTTGTTTTAATTGCAACAAAAGATGTGATCTCTGCAGCAATTATCTGTTGGAAGCCAATGAATTTTGTAGTTTCACAACCGGCCAATAATTCATAATTAAACAAAATACTGGATGCAATTCGACCAGAACAATTTATAGTTTAGCTTCATGCAACAAATGCAAAGTGCAATTTGTAGGGTCAACTTCAAACGACTTTAATTTAAAATCAGACTCAGAAACCACAAATCTGACATGAAAAGAAACAAGCAAATCGTGTGAGCTTGCCACGCATTACAACACTAAAATCCAGGCTTCACAATCTTTCAGATTTCAATTTCATTGTCATGCATCAAGAAAATAAACAAGGGATTTAAAAGAAATTCAAAAATAAATATTTCAGAATCACGAAGCAAACCTTGCTCTGCTGCTGGCTGCGTCGTTGGTGGAGATGTAGTATTACATGTTGTCCTGTAAGCTAAAAATATTAACACAACAATTTGTTGTATTTTATCAAAATGTAGAGTGGTCAAATGTTAGGGTGTTTTTCTCTATGACCCTCCCGAGTTTGAGTTATGACCAAGTATGAAATAATGAGACAAAAAAGACAATTATGCGTTTGTTTGTATCACTCCGGTCATTTCCGATTAACTGTTTCGAGGTCATTTCAGTAAGTTGGATAAAATTAATTAATTTCTTTTCGGTTAAATTTATCTATAAAACTCCCGCGGAGCAGTTTTGTAAACGAGTGGGAGAAATAGAAAAACGATAGAAGATAAACACTGTAGTTAGGTTGTCAAATTAGATTCACTGTGGTGAAAAAAAATTATACACAAATGTCGAGGATCAAATGCAGTTGCAATATGAATTTTGAAGATAGATCGAGTAGGAAGTAAAATATAGAGAAAGTGCGTCCAAAACTAATTGTCGAAATCGTTTTTTGTAATTCTAAATCAAAAAATTGCTTACCACACTGAGGTGAATTATTTCGAAACAGCTTTAAATCGATAACAACGTTAGTTGTCGAGTTCTTGCAGGTTCCTGACAAATCAACTCCAGGTCGAAGAGCTTGCAGGGCGTTCCATAAATTACACGTACAAATCAACGGATTGTCCTCAAGATTGCTGTTTAAAAACAATTAAAAACCGATTAGATAATGAAAAATACTCCGCAAAAGAAATAAAACTACAAGATATTTTGTGCCTAGGAAATAAGAATAAAACAAGGGATTCACACACTCTCCCCATTGCCTACTGTTTTTCTAGGACATAATCGTGTTAGTTGAAAAGCGAACGCTTCTATAAACTTATAAATTTACCTAGGGTACGAGCGACTTAATAAACTTGTTACTCACAGTCTTGTTAGAGACGTAAGCCCACATAATTCTCCTGGTTGTATTTCGGAAATGTTATTGCCATACAACAACCTACAAACGATTCGAATACATGGTTAATAAGAGTTATTGATAATAATGTTGTTGTCCTTACTAGTCAGAATTTATAAACCAGTTCGGAATTTCAGAAATAAACGGGCGCGTCGGGATAAAATGAAATATTCATCAAAAGTAAGAAAGGAATAACGGTGAATTCCGATCCCTTTGTTTTATTTTGAATTTATGAACTTTCAGTACATTTTATCCCGACGCGCGCATGTGTTTCTGAATTTCTGATCTTTCTTATAACAGTGTAAAATATGCTCAGCGATCTAACGCGGCACTCTAAGAGGCGTGAGCAAACACTCGCATTCACGCGTTTGCCACTTCGGGCCGCGTGAGATGAGTCTGCTAGTACATGGCCTCTCTTATGTTCCACCGGTCGCTCGGGGGTTCGGAGTTTTGTATTTTCTGTTTATTATAATTTTCCATCCACGCTTTCCCAGATTTGCCTGTGGCTGCTGTGCAGTACCTCGAGCATCCGGCATTACGCACGTGTCTAATTGAAACCGGTGAGATTGTTATTGATCTTCCACCGTAAACCAATGCAATCGCTGTTTGTTGGTTTGAATAACACATGCAGGGCGAGCAGACCGTTTTGTTTTCCTTTTCACTTCTAAATTTTCTCTCAACAGTGAAAAGAGACTCGAGGCATTTGAGACAATGGACGATTTTTTTAAATCCCCCCTGCATTGATTTATCCAGATATAATCAGTCTTTTATAGCCATAAATCCGCCTGGTAAAATATATGTAAGCACGGTATATGTTTTCTTAAAAACTAAACGTTTTCGCCACACGATCATCTGCGTCTTTGTTTTAAAAATATTTAAATAATAAAAATATGTATAAAATTAAACAGTCTTTTGTTCAGGATTTGTCAGAAAGTCAAAGTGTGTTCCGACGGTCTCAGTTCTTTTTCGGAAACAGATTGTATGGAAACGAAAATTTTCATTGCATGATTATTTACGCGTCGAAGGATAACGTTTTTAAACAGCGCTATAAGGGGGTTAGGTCAACCCGCATCTCACGCCTTTCAAAATTCAAACTTTTTGCCAAAAGGCGGTTCAAACTCTTTCTAAGCGATAAAAATAGTAAAAAACTTATAGCAGCTTAAAGCTTAACATTCGTATCACTATTTCTGACGCACAATATTGGTAAAAAGAAATGCAAGCAAAGTTTGTTCCGTTGCGTCATTTGTTATGCAAGAAATTTAATTGAAATGTTGCCGTTTCGGTGAAGTTTTCACATCTCTAAATTTTCGTTTATAAGAAAAGCGCGTATTTCGTCGAAACTTTGCGCATTTCGTCGCTCGTGTTTCTCTTTACCACTGCTGTACTCAAGTTTTGTTATAATTTCTTTCTGTTGGAAACAAAAACAAAACAAAAATCCTTGATTTTGAAGTAATTAGTTGTTCTGATCATATGTTTTGTTCTGTTTGACTTATTTCATGTCACTTCTCTACGGAGGTTGAGTGACAGCTGAAGGTGACGAGCGCCTGGAACAGGCCCTTTCATAGAGGGGTTTTTTGGTTTAACCAAGAATATGGAATCTCAATAAGGTTGCTTCAGATTTTAACGTACACATACTAACCAAATAAAAAAAATAAAAAATTGTTGCGCGTGTCAACCTATTATTAATGTTTTTGGACAAAACAGTCTGATTTTAAAAGTAATAGCTAAAAGACTTCTCCAAAATAAAACGGATGTCGGCATTTATTTTACTGGCTGTTTCTTCCATTTGCGGCCTGTTTCGCTCGCAAGAGATTTTACTGATCAGCTTGGCAAAAACAAAATTCGATGTCATCACTGTACTGTTCTGGTAAAACCATATGAGTTAATGGTCCCTGGTTTAAAGTGGAATGGGATTCTTTAAAAAAAAGCATCAATCCGCAGTGTTGATGAAATCATTTTGGTGTTTGGTTAGAATAGCATCGTCGCCATCATTTGCGTCCCTGATCGGTAATTCAGATTAAATCTTAAGGAAGATGGTTCTAGTTCTGAATATATTGTACATTGCATGGAATGAACCACTTCTTAAAATTTGTTTATCATAATTATCAAAATATTCAAAAGTGATGTTTGGGTTCCTAATCATCTCGTATAAATAGTGTAGTTAATTTCTGTTTAAATATTATATGTACAAAAAGTTGTAAAAGAATGTTTAGTTTAAATATAGAGAGTAAGAAAGGAAAACTGTATTTTCCATGCCTAATGAGGGGATGATATAAACGAACGGCTGTTCAGTTTTCGGAAATTGTAAGATGTCCATACTGTCTATGGTGCACTGAGAGGATTTTTTACAGGGAGGAGGGGGAGGGGATTGTCTTACAAGATTCTCGTATGACGGTTCAAATTTTTCTTCTAAAATTTCTAGAAAAAAACGTATAGTAAACTTGAATCGCTTGCTGTAGTACGGGCGTTCACTGCAAAGCGTAGCGGAGAATAAAAGATTTTAAACCAGTTTAGAAAAAGAACTCGGTGACAGAGCTTAGATTGAGATAGAGATTTGATTCCACTTAAAAAAAAATAAAAATGTGATTAATTACGTCGTTGCTCAATTCTGCGTTTTTTCAGCTTAGAAAAAGAATGGTATCTAAGCTCCGTCCCAAAGCATGCTATTATTCAAAACGAATATATAGTAAAAATGAGGTCTATCCTCCATTTGACTTTTGACTGAGTGGCTATTATAACAATTCCCCTTGCTGTCGAAAGAAAAATATACACGTTATCAAATTAACAAGATCACTCCAAGGAGCGCTGAAAAGTCATGTACTTAGAATAATCAAGACAATGTATTTCTGGAAGGTGCAAACGAAAAAATAACTAGCATAGAAGCTGCCTGCAATAAACTTTGCTCTAACAAGGAAGAAAAAAAAGTACTTACAGTATTTGAAGTGATGGTAAATTTTGAAAAGTTCCGTTTGCTATTGATACAATGCTGTTTATTTGGAGCGATCTAAAGAAAATGTCTAAATAATTAAGACTTACATTCATATTTGTAAGGTTTATCTTTTATAGATTCTCTTGTGACCGTGAAAAATCACTGCATGTCCTAAGGAATAACAGGTTAAAAGCACTCATCTAATTTTACCAAGTTGCCATAGTCTACGATACGAGCATAAAAAACTCTAGTCACAGTTGCTTAAAGACATAAGCCAACCAAATGCATCTGGTTGTATTTCGGATCCGAAATGTTATTGTAAGACAAAACCCTACAAACGGTTTGTGTACATAAATAAATGAAGTTTAAAAAAAAATCATAAGATTTTAACACGAAAGCTCCACTCACTAAAAGTGATTTTCAAGGATGTCCTGTGCATACATCTTATTAGCCGAGTGCGAGGTCCGAACGGAAAGTTTTTAATGGACCCGAGTTTCTTCCTCTTTATGGCCAAAGTGCGAAGCGCGCGGGCCATGAATAAAGGAAGAAAAAAAAACTCGGGTCCATAACTTTCCGTACAGAACGAGCAAACGAGGCTAATAAGAAGTATTTGTTATATGGCTTTCATTCAACTGAATACGCGGCAAAAGTTGACAGGCACAAAGGAGTTTTAATTGACTCGCAAACAATATAAAAGTTACAAAGTTTTTCGATGAAGTCGAGGCCGGCGCAACAAAAGGACCATGCTCGACAAGAAAATATTTAAATTGTCAATGGTAATGCTTATGAAACGTTTTTACAGGAAATAGTGTAAATGTTCAGGAACGGAATATCAGCTAGGATGTGACTAATCACTGTTTTGAAAAGTATTGTTCATTCATCAATTCCGCAGGCGTTTCGACGACAAGTTTAAACCAAGTGGATTCAAGTCAGAAGTTATGTTGTTTACACATGAAAGAACCAATTGTAGCTCCAGTGAACATTTGGATCACACTCTTATCTGTAAACAACTTTGAAAATGGACTTTTCTCAGTGCATGTCACAAGTAACGTACAAGCTGGAAGTAAATCGCTCTGTGATGTTCTTACAGCTTTCTGATTCATTTGCTCGACTCAAGGTGTTGGACATGTTTCATTCATGCGAAAAGCCGAAATGGCGCCGACGTATTTGCAGTTCAACTTTGGAATTTTTATAATGACTAAACTGACTACAACGTTTTCGAGAAAATCAGCATCTGATAATCTTTATATTGACGTTTTCCTAATGGTTGGCTACTTTTTGCTCTCCAACTGAAGACCAACTCTTTGAGTAGCTTTGGATATTTATTTTTTCGTGGGGGGAACTTTTTTTCTGTACCAAACTGAGCTTTTCTGGATCTGTGTTTATTTTTTAATACAAAGAAAACGGCGACTCAGGAGTGTTT
Organism: Hydrozoanthus sils; assembly: GCA_027575215.2. Lineage (NCBI taxonomy): Eukaryota > Metazoa > Cnidaria > Anthozoa > Zoantharia > Hydrozoanthidae > Hydrozoanthus > Hydrozoanthus sils. Next base: position 2,615 of record JAOBRD021034732.1, on the reverse strand, counting down.
TAACAGCATTTACTGGGCGATGGCTCCGGAAAACTTTGTAATAGAAGACAGGGCGTATATTCGTTTAAGTTGCGAAAATTATTTCTTTGAACTGTTGCCGATGTATGGCTGCGCCGCCTTTCTTCCGGATTTATTTCAAAAACGACACAGCAACTTGTCAAGATATTAACCGGGTACTGATTTTATATTAAAATTCTTGTTTTTCACTGAACAATTTCCCCTTGAACTTTTCCATTTTAGTTCAGTTTTCTCTACAAATTGTAGTGTTATTAGATTTTTCATATGCAATAAAGTTATCAATTTCTTTACTTGAGTCTTCTCGTTCCTGGTGAACAGCTTGTAAACTTTTAATTATAAGTATTTCGGCAAACTTTATCGTTCACAAAGCACGGTAATTCAAAAAGAAAAAAAAAAACCTGGAGCTACCCAGACATTTAACGTTTTGATTTTGCTTTTGCTGCAAATATTTGGAAACTGGAATCATTGACACTGTAAGCAAAATTGACAAGAGCCAACGAGGTTGGTTAGTTTCTTTACGGACCTTGTTGGCTCACAAAACGGGTTCCGTACGACAACTTACGGACCTCAAATTGAACAATCACAGTGCGAGAAATCAGTCAGCCATATAATAAATAAAAATATATAATAGTACTTAGAAAATTAGGATCTAAGCAATCTAAAAATCCAAAAATTTTCAAATATCTTAGAAAGAATACATTTTAATATGTATTTCATCTAAATTTCATTTAAAACTTTTGTAGCTACTGATAGATTTAATATCAGGGTCCAGCAACTTCCAATCCTTGAATGCTCTGTAGATAAACCTTTGTTTACCCCAGTTAGTTCTAGCCGAGGGTAAACGTAGTTCATCTCTACCTGTAGGCGGTCCATGAGCACATTGGTATTCTTGTCTCCGCAAATAATGCTTACATATTCAAACAGGGAAAAACAATCTTGACTGTTAAATAAAGTGATCCTTGCGTTGAGGGGCATCAAGTGTTTTAATCTCCTTTTTTATCATGTGCAACTACATTGCCTAGCGAAATGTCTTTATTCTTAACAATTTTCAACATTTTTGTGTCGACAGTTTTGCAGTTTTGACATTTCGTGCTGTCGTTACCATAAAAACCAATTAGAGATCACGTGGCATAAATTGGTTGAAAGATAATCGGACACTTATTACCATATATTAATTACAAGTGCAAAGTTTTTACCTTGATTTTATATCAATTAGATAAAATATCATTGAAAAAAACCGATTTTACACTTGGTAATGTTGTTTCTGTGCTACAGTTGCCATGGAAACAATTAGGTGCCACGTGATTACATTTAACTGGAAGTACATATGACACTTAGTACGCATACCAAGTTTCAAAGCATTTAATTGCATACATTTGAAGTTAGACGGGGGAGGGTCCGATTGAACCCTCCCCCCATTCCTTCGTGTACCTTTTTTTTTCATGCGTTCTAGGGTTAATAAACATCAGGGTTTTTAAATTACTGAGCCGTGGATTGTAAATCGTTTTCATTAAATAAGTGCCCAAATAAGTAAGAACATGTGTTTCGAGAAACACTGATTTTGTGGCGAAGGCAATAAAACTTTTCATTGGAAAATCTTTGATTTATAATCTTCGATAGGATAGAAGAGCGAACCTGAAATCGACTTGATGGCTACAGGCAGCCAAACAATGACTGAATTGCTTGGGAATACGGCGCATTTGCTATAATAAAAATGTAGAACAGCTTTCTCCTTGTTTCAAAGTCGGGATATAAGCTCCGAATGAAAGGCGGATTCGTCGCATCCAATAGAAACCTTCGACGGGTAGTTTTCCCGTGGCAACAATTTTTCTCGTGAGCTATTGAAGCATTTTAAGCTTCAGGTTTTGTAACACAGTGGGAAAGAGAAAATCTCTCTGTCGGTGCCCATACCTTGATTAGCCATTTTTTTTATTTTCTCTTTTTTTTACTGGTAACTTCTGCCTTTTGAAACAGCAAACTTCCGTCAAATTGTAACACAATTCATACAAGTGATTTTCACTTTTTGAGATTTCGGGTAATTTTATGTTTCTTTCTGACAGCATTATTTACAACAGACAGTTCTTCAAAGTTTTGAGGATAAAAACCAGGTTTTTTTGAAAGTATGATAAACAAATATGTCAACAAAAGCAGTAGTAGTCGTTGCTATAACATGAAGTACATACAGACTTTTTTATTAGAGAAACTACTGAAGGAACAGAGGAAAACTTGATATCGACTAGTTAACATTTAAAAAGTTGCATTAGGAAAGGTGTATCAGAGGAAACAAAAATGAGCATTGCAATAATTTCATTGTTTTTAATTGCATAGTAGTTTGACGAAAACGATGACCGAGTGATATTTTGATCACTGGACAAACGGTTCATACCAACTTGTATGATCAGGACCTTGCCGGTTTCTAGGTATCATATAGGGGATGGAGCACGTGTCTTGTTTGCTCCCTTATTATATACGCTTGGAGATCTTGTTGCGCTTACAGCCAGTTATTACGCTTGGGGCCTTAACAGAGACCCCAAATGTAATAACTGGCCCCAAGTGTAACAACCGCCGGCTTTGTCAAAGTTTTGGAAATCTGTTCA
>JAOBRD021034627.1:0-11615 GCA_027575215.2 Hydrozoanthus sils | reverse complement strand
ATTTGAAACTGTCAGATATTTTTATCCTCAGTGAAAGGGTGAAAATTAAATGATCCGCCATGAATGTTAAAAATTTTTTCTTCCCAGGTTGGTCTACAGTCTGCGGTGCCTTACATGCAGCGAATAATTGCTATCATAATCGAGCGCCGAAGGTGCGAGTAACCTAGGGGATTTCGGAGGCATGCTCCACTGGAAAACTTTGAAACTAGCTTCCTAAAATGCACATTTGGCCCATTTTCAGAGAGAACTAACCGAAAAACCAGTTGTGCACGGTTTTTCAGCCCGACCGTGTAATTCACTTTTTTTTCCTTCACTTCTTCTTTGCATGAATTTTTTTTTCAGCTAGTATTAATAATAGCCGTTAGATTGGCCGAGCGGAGAATGGCGCGGCGTCTGCATGCAAGCTAAATGACCTATTTCTTTTTGTATTTATTCCCCCCCCTTCCCCCTCCCCATCATTTTTCTAATGGTCCGTCCCTTAGCGCGCAAATGACGCATTAGTAATTAATTATTTCTTTTTCTTTATTTTGAGTAATTTGCTTCACTCGCCACATACATAGGGCAAAAACAGGCAAGATGACTCCTTGTTTCAGTTGGTCTAAGCCGAGGTACAAATTACCCCTACCCCATAAACAAGGGGCGGTTACCTAGGCGCTGAGAGATTGTCGAACGAAACCTCGTCCTTGTTTTTCTGTCTATGATTAACGTCGCCAAAGCACTCGGAAGAGATATTTACTTGTCTGTTGATCCGTTGCGTTGATGACGCTTCTGCTTCTAGGTCCACTCAGATCGCAGACGGGGAATTTCTCAACTTTAGAGCGAGTGAGGTAAGAATTTTATAAGGCACAGTTTGCGTCAAGCCGATTTATGTTTGCGTTAAACTGATCAAATATTTAAATACAAATGTGGCACGTTTCTAAACTGTTCAGTTTACAAACTTTTTTTAAGCTTAACTAGAGATATTGTTTGAAGTCTAACCACTAACAGACGAATAAGAATGATCAAAATTATATATAAATATATTTATGATCTTATCGCGTTTTTTTAAAGAATTTACTTCAGATCCACCGACTTTACTTGAGATCGACTGAATGAGTTCTGTGCATGCGGATACATGCATTTGCTTTGTGTCAAATATTCAACTAAATACTAGAACCTGCATTAAAGAGACTACTTACTTGAAACTCTTATGTCTAATTATGTGCCTTCCAATTCAAGCATAGTTCGAAAGTGTCATAGGGGGGGGGGGCTCAGTGGAAAGTGGAAATTGCAATCAGGGCCATTGGAAGGGGGGGGGGAGAGCAGGGGAGCTGCACCCCCCCAATAATTTCTCGTCATTCACAGTTTCCATGTCAAATACATCACCATTTGCTGTACGATTGTTTAAGGGAATGTGCAAATATATAACAAAGCACCATCGACATCACTGTTGTTCTTATTATAAATATATAACTATTTTTGGAAGAAGTTGTTAGAATCAAACTCTAAGCTTAACAAGATCTTTTAGAGCAGCGGATCTCAAAATAGTAAAATTTCTCATAGAGATGAGCTGATTGACTCTGGTGTTCGCAACAAGTTGGAGTGTATCAGCAACTTCAATGGGGATGCTGCATTACTGAGACAGTATATTTGTGCTAATAACGTGCAATGCATCATTGGAATGCATGCTTGGAGAGCAGGACGTCTTCTACAAGGTATGCTGACTTAGCAGTTTTAGCTCCTAACTGTTTTATGTTGGGTTTTAGAGGATGATATATATAATGCACTGGTAGCAAAGTTTTTGCTGTGAAATCTCACAGAGGCTAAATGAACTACAGACCAATTGAAGCAAGGTTTGTGTCACAAGGTTTGAGGTTTCGTAGTAAATACTGAGTGAATTGATAATAAGCCAGTTTGGAATTAATTCAGAAATACACAGACGCATAGGGATAAAATGAAATATTCATCAAACTTTAGAAAAGAACATTAATTTGATGATTCCCATCCTGCTTCATTTTGTTACTTTGTTTAAATTTCATGAGTATTATGTTTTATCCTGATCATGATGTGCAAACATATTTTCTTATTAGAATTGCTTGAGTGACTTGAAGCCCAATTTTTTGAATTTGTCAATTAGTTGCAGAAGTAGGAACTTGTGATAAGGAGTTGGAAAGCGTGGCTCTTCTCAGCCATATTGTAGATTCAAGTCAGGACCAACTTAATCATATAAACTCTCTATTAATCAAAACATTGTCATATAATAACAAATCAGTTTTCACAATAATTATTAGATGCAAATTACCATGGAATTATGACAGCATGTATAATAAGTTTGCATCTTGCACACTGTGTTGTGTCCTTGAACAAGACACTTTACCTGATTTTGTTCCAGTTGACTCAGCTGTATAAATGAGTACCAGTTCTGCTGGGGGCTAACCTGTGATAGATTAGTGTCCAGTCCAGGGGGAGCCAAGACTCTCATCCACTCAACACTACAGAAACCAGAGATAAGTGCTGGCCTAATGGGCCACTTAGGTCCGAGAAAGGATTTAAGAATTAGCATGTAAATTGTTAACGTCACTGTAAAAATATAACTGTTTCCCCCCATAAAGTGTATAATTATGTGCACATCATATGTTCAGTACAAAAACTTGTACCATTAATTTTACAATAATTTTCATGCTGGGAAATATGATAGTTTATTATTTCATTGAACGTTAGTCCTCCATATCACTCCAAAATTCAAATTTCCTGAGCCTGTACATATAGGTTTGTCTTGGTTCTAAACTTGCTCTAGTTATATTGTTGAATACAATCTTGGGGTCAGAGAGAAAAAAACATGCTTTTTTGTGATGTTGCACTGTTTGAAATTTACAAATGCAGCAAAAAAAGGCACAGGAAAGAGAAAAATCCAAAATTGTTTCCTGAAAGCACAATTGTAACAGGTAAATTAAAGATACATGTACTTAGTCCTGAGGTTGACATTGATCATTCTGTCCCAGAACCTGTACTTGCCAACAGTCCTCAATTGCTTTTCCAAGCAGAAAAGATTTTGGACCCTAAGCATAGTATTTTTTGATGCATGCACTTTCAACAGATTGTCCAGTTCCTTTTGCACTGGTTTTTGGAGGTACAGACCTGAACATTCATTGTGATGATAGGTCAAAACTTGAAGAAATGACTGCAGCAGTTGAGCAAGCAAGGTTGGAAGTTATAAAAAAACAAGCTAAAAAATTAATTTTTAAATTTGTTGAGTCTAGGCAATAGTATTTTTATATTTCTTGTTGCTGAGTCATGGTAGCTTTTATTATTTTGTGAATCTTGCAATAAAATTTTTATCAACATGTTAGTTATATGGTTCAAGAGAAAGCAAAAAAAACTCCCAAAATGTATCTAACTCATAAGCATTCAAATTAAGAGGAGTCTTGCTATTTCAATATGTACCTAGAAATGGTTACAGTTCAGAAGAAAAGTTTTTACCAAGCTTAATTGTTGAATCAGATTCTATTCATGCCAAACTTTTTTTCATATGTTTAGATTATTGTTGATTGCTGTGATACTTCAGCTGAGTTGGAACAGTCATCTTTAAAATTTACTCCGACAGCACACTTGTTGTTGCTTAACTTTATAGTCGAATTGTTGAATCCGAATTGTCTTATAGCATAAAGTGATAAGTAAAATCATTAACAGTTTAAATGTCACTAGCTGGTGTTAATGTGTTTTAACTTTTGAGCAGGATGTAGGTGGGGGTTGGGATGTTCATGGGGATGAGAATGTGGATAGGGATTGGATGTGAGTGGGGATGGGGATGAAAATGATGATTGAGTTTGGGTGACAATAGGGATCAGATTGTGGGTAGGGATGTTGGTGAGGGCAGGGATGTGTGGGATGAGGATGGGATTTGGGTGGAGATGAGGATTGGGTTTGAGTGGGAATAATTATAGGGATGTGAATGTGGATGTAGGTTGGGAAATGTATGGGGATGTGGGTGAGGAAGAAGGAAGGGATGTGGATGGGGTATGGACTGAGATATGGATGAGGATAGGGAAGAGGATGTCGATAGGGAGGGAATGTGGATAGGGAAGGGGATTGGAATGGGGATAGGGACGAGAATGAGGTTGGGTTTAGTTGGGGATGTGGTTGGGATAGGGATGGGGTTTTGGGTGTGGGTGTGGATGTGGATGCGGATGTGGGTGAGGATGAGATTGGTTGGGGATAGCTATAGGGATTGCATGTGGGTGGGGAAGGGATGAGATATGGATGTGATTGTGAGTTGGAAGGGGATTTGGATGTGAGTGGAGAGGAAAAAGGGGGATGTTGGTGGGGATGAGGATATAGGTGAGAAAGGGGGAGGGGCAATGGATGGGGATGTGGATTTGGATAGGAATGTGGATTGAGATGTGAAAGTGAACATGTTAATGTGGGTGAGGATGTGGATGAGAAAGTGAATGTGGACAAGAATTAAAAGATGTAAGATTGATTACTGCAATCAACATGTCTTTGATTTTCCGGCATTGAGTCCTGTGCCAATTTCTGTCCAATTAAAGGTTCTTGGTGTCCTTCAGTGCTCCAATGACAAATAAGGCTCTTAAGCTGTGGGTGAGTAGATGTTGACTGAGTGTACAAGCTCCATTTAGGACTTCCATTCAAGGGTTGAGAGTAAGGAAAGTAAATTTTGAACCTGTACAGGAGATTAATCTAACTTTTCTGTTTACCAACTCATAATAAGGATTGAATAAAACCTGTAACAAATATTGTAGATGATGTCAACCAAGTAGTTTGAAAAAGTTGATTGAGAATATTATTTAATTTTATTTGATTTACTTGAAAACAATTCACTTCTCTTTGAGAAAAGACAACATTCCTTTAATTTGAGCATTGGTAGATCTGTAAAGTTAATAAAAAGGCCAGTGGTAGCGGCAATCAGTTGCTCACCTTGGCTGACGCATGCGATCATGTGTGATGGTATGCAGTGACTCCGGTTTTTAAAGTTTTACCAAGAAAGTGCTTTCTTAATGAAGAACCAAAAGTCACACTCAAATGTAACATCCTCAATCACAAAGACCCTGTATTACTTTATAAAAAGATGTTGAAAAGCTAAGCCCTATTTCGAAGTACCTGAGGTATAGTTTTGTCAGAATTGTTTTAAAGAAAAGCACTGATATGTGTTGATTTACTTGTAGCCCAGTTGCAAGAAAAAGATAGTTGAGCAACCTCAAGGTATCTAACTTTAATCTCATAAGAGGTATCATTGAAACTCAGTCCTTTATCTCCTACTCTTAGATATCTTGTTTACTGGTTCAACATTAATTTTAGTGTGCTTCTTTTGGTTGGGAATTATCAGTTAGGAGTTGTGTGATTTGAGATTCAGTTGCACTTAATGTTTCAGTGCCTCAGCAACTAGGTAACTCACTGTACAGACCGAGGTATCAGAATCAGGGGGGGGCAGAGATGGGGGGCCGGAGATGGGTCCCCCAACAATGTGTAAGGCTCAGTATTCATCTATATTTTAAGTGTTTGAAATGTCTTTGTTGATAGAGGAAAATCAGAAAATCTCTGTTTTCTATTTCCTATTTCAATAAAAACCACTTTTACAAGTCAGTTTCAGTATTAAGTTTATGTAGATCTTTTGCTTGAAATACCAGTACTGAAGAACATCAGGCCCAGTTCCTCAAAACACCGATTAACTTAACCCAGGATTGACTCTTAACAAAACATTTTGGTTGTCATGGTAATTAATCCTGGGTTAGCACTAATCAGGTTTTGAGGAACTGTGCTGAGACAGCTTAGGTTTTCAACTAGTCTTTAAAATTTTTAGTTGATCTTAAAGCTGTTGTCTTTACTGACGATGTACTTAACCGGTTTTTTAAAACTAGATATCAATTAATTTTAAGTATTTGTTTGTAATGGTTTATTGTTAATTACTTATCTATTTATTTTTAATGATTTATTTATTTATAGCTTTTAATGTAACCAACGTTTTTGCTGCAATCAGTCCAATATACAATCGAGTTAATTAGATGTTAACCATTTTCCTGAAGTGAATGATATAATGGGTAAACCACTAACATCGTAGCCTTCCATTCAAAAAAAGACAAAAACATTGTACTAGAAAATGGATAGTTAAAAAACTTCGACACTTCCTACAAGGAATCCTGGGTGATTGAGTGTGGGGGTTTATTCCCAAGAAAATTTTCCAGAAAGAAATAAATATTCTCGGTCCATGAAGTTCTTTCCTTGGTTGGGTTATGTAAATTTATCAAACTAGGGTACAGTTTATGGCAGATCAGAAAAAAAATTAAATGAATCTTTTTACCAAAGCTGTGCTTGTCAAGCCTTCAAACTTCTCTATGAAAGAATCACTGGAAAACATTATTGGTAAGTAAATAACTAAACCTGTTAAAGGCAAGCATTCTGCAACATGTTACCCAGCCCCTGGTTGGTCGAGTTTGTAAGCTGCCTGCCAATCGAGTAAGGAGAGGGGGGGGGCAGTTTTACTTTACCTACTGATCGTTTTAGATTTAAAAAATGGTTTTATCATTTTTATGGTGCATTTTCCACGTTCGTGATCAATGCACTTAACATTGACCTAGTTGGCACCTCGATTTCTTCCTTGGCATGTTCTGTTCGTTCATGGCACCTCCATTTCTTTATGGTACTTTTGTTCCCTCATGGCACCTGTATTTCTTTATGACACTTCTATTCCTTCTTAGCATTTCTGTTCCTTCTTGCAACATCTGTTCCTTCTTTGTACTTTTTTTCCTTCTTTGCACCTCTATTCCTTCATGGCACTTCTGTTACTTCTTTGTACCCGTTCTCCTTCTTTGCACCTCAATTCCTTCATGGCATTTCTATTCCTTCTTTGCCCTTCTGTTCCTTAATGGCATCTTTATTCCTTCATGGCACCTCTAATCCTCCATGGCATTTCTGTTCCTTGTTTGCACTTCTGTTCCTTCTTGGCACCTCTATTTCCATTTGGAACTTCCATCCCTTCTCGGCTCCTCTATTCCTCCATGACATTTCTGTTCCTTAATTGTTTGCACTTCTGTTCCTTCTTGGCACCTCTATTTCCATGTGGAACTTCCGTTCCTTCTCGGCACCTCTATTCCTCCATGGCATTTCTGTTCCTTGTTTGCATTTCTGTTCCTTCTTGGCAACTCTATTTCCATTTGGAACTTCCGTTACTTCTCGGCTCCTCTATTCCTGCATGGCATTGCTGTTCCTTCTTGGCACTTTTATTCCTTCTTTGCACTTCTGTTCCTTCATGGCACCTCTATTTCTTTATGGCACTTCTATTTCTTCTTGGCATTTCTGTTCCTTCTTGCAACTTCTGTTCCTTTTTTGTACTTTTCCTTCCTTGCACCCTATTCCTCCCTTTGCACTTCTGTTCCTTCTCGGCACCTCTCTTCCTTCTTTGCACTTCTGTTCCTTCTTGGAACTTGTTTACCTTCTTAGCGCCTCTAACCCCTCTTGGCATTTTTGTTCTTAGCGTTTGTATTCCTTCTCGGCACCTCTATTTCTTTTCGGCAACTTTATTATTTCTTGGCACTTTAATACATTATGTAACACACGCAAAGAATATTCAATTACTATGTTTTTTATGTTATTGTTATTGGGTTTTTTTTGTTCTTAATTCTATGATATTTTCAACACTGGACACAACTTGTTTTTAGCCCCTTTTTGTCCAAGTGGAGTATCAGGTAGAAAAACTTAGTCTCCATCACTAGGACTTATCCTTTAGATTGCATTAGTCAAGCTTGTCTCATCCCACAGCTCTTTTGTTGGCTTATGAAGTGTTTGATTGGTTTATCCAGGGAAAGATAAAAACTTTGGAAGTGGAGTGGAACCACTCTCTCCGGTACGCGTTTTAATCTTTCCTTCTGTTTCTTGCTTATTTATACTGTATTTCACACTTATTACTAACTACCAAATAGGCAGGTAAACTGAAAAATTACAAATACGTAAGTTTTTTAAATCTTAAATTTTAAAATCCGTCGGTAACAACTGGAGTTATTCAGAAGTTAGCGTGGAATTTTGTCAAACCTCTAACACCTCCATTCAGTTAAAAAAATAATAATAAATGTGCCCATTTCTTTCTTAAGGTAATTTTTGTGTTAGTTGCTGGCTTAAGAAAAGTTAAAGATCCACTTTTCTTGGTTTCTATCATTTCAGGTAAGTTTGAACGACACAAAATTAGTCAGCAATCCTCCTCTATACTTGTTGTATCGAGCTATACAGGCCCAAGTAGCGTGTTCGACTCGTAATCCTAGGTTCGTGAGTTCGAGCACTGGTCAAGGTGTCCTTGAACAAGACACTTTACCCGACTTCTTCCAGTCCATTAGCTGTATAAATGAGTACCAGTTCTGCTGGGGCTAACCTGCGATGGACTAGTGTCCTGTCCAGGGGGAGTCAAGGACTCTCATTCGCTTAACACTACGGAAATCGGGGATAAACGCCGGCATAATAAGCCACTTAGGCTCGAAAAAGGATTTAACTTTTATACAGGCCCCAGGCTGAAAAGTGCTCTGAAAATTGAACATTTGCCTGGAACAGAGCTAAGGGCGCATGTGAAACGTTGAGTTTAACTTTTCAGTAGAGAGCCTGTTTTGATAGATACAAAACCAAAGCAGAAGAAATTTTTTATTCGTATTTTAACTAGAATTTTTGTAACAATAAACGCAAGCTTGTGGCTGCAACCCTTTCAGCCCAAACCAATCTACCAACATACAACTTAAATTCCAGATATATGTCATATGTTATATTATACGACATTTGGTTATGAGGAAAGCAAAATTCTCCGAAACTGGTGTCATCTAGTTTGGAGAAATCAGCCGATTTCATGTATTTTGAGCTTGAACGAGTTACATAGCACTAAAGAAAATTGCTCTTGAAAAATACGCATTACTTACAAAATCAGTCAAAACCAAAGCACAGATCATTCGTTTCGAGTTTGAGATGACGGAAAAACAATCCAAAATAGTCCCCGGAAAGAAGCACCCCTCGGCACCGCGCATTTTCATGAAAAAATGGTTTTGTCTTGCGAAGCATTTCATGCTGCAACAGTAAAACATAACTCATCTTCCTCGGCCTAGTAGCCTATAGGGCCAACCTTAGTCTCTGGTTTCTGTAGAGATGAGTACCTTTAAATGTTCCTAGACGGGACACCAAATCAACCGTGCTTCATACAGTTGAGGCGACTGGAACCAGGTGGATAAAGTGCCTTACTCAAGGGAAAGACAAAGTGGTCTGACCAGGGCTCGAACTCAAAATGTTAGACTTATCAGCCAAACACGCTTACTGTTCGACCTCTGTAACACTGACTGATCATAACTGATCATACAGTTAGGTACCGGAGTCTTTTGTTATAAAAAACAGCCGTACCTGACAAAGTAAGTAGCAGGGGTGGATCTAGTTCCAACTCAACCTCGATGCGATTTAAGTTATGCAGGGTATTTATATAGTCTATATATCTACTAAGTGTTTTATATTCAAAAATACGAACCAGTGAGCAGCACAAGAGGTTCTAGATTATGTTATCAGCGTTTCAATCTTGACTATTTTTGGGTCATGCGGTGTCGTAACTAAAACTTAGTTAATTTCATTTTGAATTGGTTTCGAAATATAGTTTGCGTCTCTTGTTGCATTTTGAAGATGTTCCTCTAGCACTCGATCGCCATTGTCCACTGGAAATGCCAACAATGCCTGAAAATTGACTTGGAGACGTTCGTCACGCGGTCTCTCAAAGCCAAGTAGTTTCAACCGCATAAAATTAAAGTTTTAAATAACAACTTCATTATTAGCCTGTTCTTTGCAATTTGCTGCTGTAGTAAGTTATCGAGTTGCTGGTTTGCTGTTTAATAGGAGTTAAAGTCTCATTTTTCTCAAAAAACTAATCAACAAATTGTATCTTGCATTATGCGCTTCACATTTCCGGAAGCTGTCTAAAATGTGAGCAGTGCCACCACTTTTTGACCACATTCTATCACAAATAAAGCACAAGGCAGACAATTTGCTCCATCTATATAATTACTTCGAATAGACTAACCAAAAAATTGCTGAAGCAATTAAACTTAATTCTTTTTAACCTCCTACCTCTCTCTAACTTAAGAAATTCGTGTTGAGGATTGTTCCTCAAGCTCCACACATTCTCGATCAATTATTCTTGCTTCTTTGGACGTGAAAATGAATGAATATCATTACAAACAACATCAACAACAAAAGCAGAGCAATCCGTTCTTTTCTAGAAATAGCTTCACCAGAGGAATATAATTTCTGTTCACGCCATTATCAAAAAAGCATCAGAGTGGTTTTGCGATTTAAGCAGTACATTGATGGGGAGCGAACGAGCTTTATAGCATTCTCACTAGTTCCGACTAGTTCCACATTAGCTGTCAGCCAATAGAAAACGAGTTTGACTAGTTTCACAAACATTTGCCAGTCAGTAGAAAAAGGTTTTGACTAGTTCCATGTGAACAATAGTGGTGTAACTAGTTCCAAGTACGCGGATAGACCTGGCACGAGTCAAAAACGGAGCGTAGGGATCTACCCTTAGGACAAATTTAGTTATGTTGTTTTTAAGGAAATTTTCGCCAAAAATACAATGTAAGACGGCCGGAAAGTTAACACTTATGGCAAATCAACTCTTAAAAGAGTGAGAAAAGAGAGTGTTTTAAGTTTTTAATTGCAATTAATTATTTTTTAACTCTGAAAAATTTGACTAGTTCAATGGAACTAGTGGAACTAGTTTGGATCCGCTCCTGATCCTATCGCAGAACTTTACCATCGTCGGATTAGGTTTTTCTAAGCTCCCCTTACCGAAGCATCGTTATGTCGTTTCACCAATGTCTTTGGCATGAAGATCTCTTCAATCTGTTAGGTTGCCGCTTTTTCTGTCGATAGGTAAACAAGATCTTGCTGTTCGATTTCAAATAGTTTTAGCCAGCTATCCAACATTGACAGCAATGCCTTCACGTCCAAGTCCCGGGACACCATAACTAACACTTTGACATCATTCCTAGCTATCGCAATTGTTCAGATACTTTCATCAGAATGCAAATCCATACATTGAACCATTTTTTCTCGAACGTGTTGGCCTACTTACTAACAGTGGGGCTTTACGCACAGACATTCTACGTTCTATTATAACGGACTCACTGAACTTGTTTGCATCTTTACATCTCTTTTCATGGTAAAGCTACTGCGGCATTTGCGGTGATACTTAATTTTTGGGGCTCTTCTCCTGTAACAGTATTGGCCATATTTAGAACTGGCTTGTACTGTCGAATTTCCGCGGCCCTCAAGAGCGTTGTCCATGACTGGGAATCTTGCAATGATGACAGATCACCAGAAACTGGTATCATCAAAATTATTAAACAACTTGGGCAACTCCTCAAATTTATACCGGTCACCGTTTCTCCCCCGAAGTGGTAATACATTCTGTTGTGGCCCATGGACTATCACGGAAGGCTCTTGGCTTATCAACGGTTTTCCTTTAAGCCTAGACAGCCCGGGGGGGAATCCGCTCCCCCCAGGTATATTTTGGTGAATAACTTTAGAATGCATGGCAGTACGATGCTGAAATTTTACGACTTTTCCTAAAATTTTATTGGGAATCTTTTGATATATGTTTCGTTGTG
>JAOBRD021034519.1:0-11615 GCA_027575215.2 Hydrozoanthus sils | reverse complement strand
ATAATAATAATAATAATAATAATAATAATAATAATAATAATAATAATATACGGTCAATTGTCAAGCGTGCGAGAGCGCACAAAAGCGGCTCAAAACAATGCAACTTAGGCCAAGCAGAAAAACAGTGCATACTAAAATGCGGAGAAAAAATTCCACTTGAACAAAAGATCTGAACTATAAGCCAAATGCAGGCATTCAAATAAGCTTTCAGAAGCCAATTTTAAACCTCCCTGACTAAACAGCCTTAAGTGTGATGATTGCCACCGAGCATGAAACTCGAGTAACTTTTTAATGTTTTAACAGATCGTAGTTTAACTTTTTAAACGTTTATATACCATGTAGGGTAGTCATATTTCCTCTTGGCTATTAATTTTTTGCTTCACTTCGTCGGTAATCTTCTTGGCAAGGTCTTCAACGAGTTTTGAGCACTTCATGGATGCTATAACAGAAAGAAGCTCTTGTAAGCATGCAGCCTGGCCCATCTTTTGAACCCATCTCTCAAGTACTTGAGAGCATTTTTCATATGCATTCTTTTTATATTCTTCCTCAATGTTTTCAAGGATTGGGTTTCCTATTCCAAGTCGACGACCAAGCTTTTTCCAGTATAGTTCTTTGCAATTGGCAACAGTCTCGAACACCTCGTTGTGAAGAGGGTTGCGACGACGTTCGCGATGGATTGACTTCCTGACCTCCTGTCGTCCTAAGAAACAGAAAAAAACTCAATGAAAAGCTAAATCCTTTCTCGAACATAAGTGGCTCACAGGGCCGGCGCTTATCCGTCCAGTTTCTGTAGTGTTAAGCGGATAAGAGCCTTTGACTCCCCTAGGACAGGACACTAATCTGTCGCAGGTTAGCCCCCAGCAGAACTGGTACTCAATTATACAGCTGAGTCGACTGGAACAAAGTCAGGTAAAGTGTCGTGTTCAAGGACACTAAACAGTGGTCTCACTCGGGCTCAAAATCATAGGACCATAGGATTACGAGTTGAACACGCTAACCGCTCGGAAACTGCGCCGCCGACAAACGAAATGAAACAACAACAACAACAAAACACTCAAGTTCAAATATGGCAGCAAGGTTACCACAATCCTTCTTACATAACAAAGACAAATCAAACCGTTACGTAATAAAAAATACTTAGTTTATGCACTGTACCACTGGAATAAAAAAAAATCACTTATGCTGGTTGTTTGGAAATTATGCTACTTGCATGAATGTACGAATAAGACACTTGTGGTAACGGAAATTTGATCGAGCCTCCTAATGGCCAATTTACGTGGTGCAAGATTTGCCTACAACTGTTGCATGCAGCTAGCCCGCTATATAATTTAGGCGCTATTTACACGCGGGCAACGTTTAACCTTGTAACAAAAAAAATCGTGTGCAATTCTCTCAGAAAAAGGCGAACACCCAGTAAACTGCGCTTTTATTACATAGCAATTGTCTTGCGACGTAAAAAATCTTAGACGACGTATAAAATCTGTCTGGGTAAAGGAATGGTTGACAAGAAGAACAGATTAGGGGCTTTTGGAGCAATTTATAACAGCTAAAACATGAAGATCAGGAAAGCTACGGAAGATTTTTTCAAATGGACGAGACATCATTTTAGGTTGGTCAAAAACTGAAACAAAACCATATGCCACAGGCCTCACCACTCACAAAATTTGTTTCGAAAACGTTAAAATTGCACACAATTTTAAAATACGTTTTTTTAAAATTCTACAACTTTTTTCGAGTTGCATGCAATAGTTTTAGGCTTGATTTACACGAAACAATTAATGTTGTATGTATGGCGTAAGCGAATTGCGTTCAACAATTGCAGCCAAAAGATGCACGGTGTAAATCGGCATTAACAACTCTAAAGATAAAGCCAAATTCTTAAAGAGGTTGGAATCGTGAACAAAAGGTTAGAGATTAGAGCCTTCAACAAAAGGTTACAGGATAGAACCCTTGACAAATCCTGCTCAAGATCTAGATATACGTAGATAAAAAAAGCAAAAAAGGTTAATGTACTTAAATAATAGGTTACTTGCAATGCTTAGCACCAATTCATAAAGTTTACTACTCATTTACACCGCTAACTCAATTGGAACAAGTCAAAGAAAGTGCCTCGCGTAAACTTAATTCAGAGGTCTGGATGAACTCAATTAAAATAAAGCTCAAGCCTGTAAAATTTTCTACCGAGGCATTTACTTTGTGATCAAAATTTATTTCACGACTTTCCAGGCGTAAATTTCCTAGCTTTTGAGGTTTTTCAAGACCCGAACGAACCCTAATTAGTTTTTCATCATGTTTTTACTATTCCTATATTGATACTGCTATTTCAGTCATACTATCAATGTTTTTATTATGGTAATCCTTATCTTTTTTTATCTAAACTAATACAATCAGCAGCAAGAGAAGTACTACATATTATAATTACTATAATATACTTACTATAATGTGAAGGTTAAAGGGCACATTATTAGTTATCTATATAGTGGCCTATCTCTTTTCTCTTATGAATTTTATTATCAACTCACACTGTTTCTTTGTAAAATTAATATATTAGTAAGAAAAGAGATTAAATGAAATAAAAAATATAAAAAAATATATATACTACCTTTTTCCATTAGGTCCGCCACATGGCCTGCACCTTTAACAAGATCACTTGACCGTAAAATCACAATGAGCTCCTTAAAAAAGATTTCCTCCTCCTCTGAATTTAAGCGGTCCACCTCTTTCCACATGGTGTCGAGCTGTCCGCTAGACGTTTCCCAATCTTTTTTAGCCTCTATATTACGTCGAGCTTTGGAGTTAAAGCAGTTTAGGCAAGGCTGAAGTACATCTTCTGGCATATCCAATAGATTCTCTAGTAGGATGCCACAATAGTGTATTGGATTCTAGAAGGGAATTTTAAAAAAATCTAATGTCTACGAGTATATGCCACTTCAGCGAGTGTGGAAAAGTCTAAGAGTATGTTTAGTCTAATATTCGTTTAAAGGGGTCCTCGATTGAGGATTCTTGGTCTCATCAAAAAATTGTGAAGTCTTTGTTCATATCGGCCGCTCAAATTTGATTATTTTGTGGGTATAACTATTTCCACGGTGTGAATTTCCCGGGCACCGCCATTTTGAAGTGTGACGTGTTTCGGTTACAGTGCCAGTCTCCTCTCTCGATATATACAATAGCAGTGAACGAGAGGGGGGGGGGGTCTGGTACTGCAATACGTCACATTTCAAAATTCAAACTGTGGAAATGTAGTAATACTAATACCCAAAGAATTATCAAATTTGAGCTGCCTTGTTATCTCATTTTTAAACACATGTTTCGGAAGATTCCTCGAATTTTCTTGGATGCTATTCCAAGTTTTCCTTACGATTCGCGCAAAAGAATTTTGTTCTAGAATAATTGATATAGTACTTACCGGCGGTTCACGAGCGTGTGTTACAGTTATGCATTTGGTGAGTACAGATAAACATACAGATCCGAGAGAGGGAAACTTAACAATGCCGCTACTCACCTCATTCTCTTGCACCTGCTCGCCGGTCAGCTTCGAAATAGGCATCAAACAGAGTTGTTTGTCTTCCTCTGATCTAAACTCCGCCCAGTTTCCACAATTTTTGTCGTCGGCAGTAAGAACTTCGACTCTTATGGATTTAAAGTCATACTTTTCCCCTTGGAATCTTAAGAGCAAAAAGTGAAAATGGAAAGACTTTTAAAGCTTGTATAAAGGAGTTGCTATTTAGAGTAGTTTATACCTTTTAGCATGTTTATTTCATTTCTAAGTTTGTCGTATTAAGAGCCAGAAGATTATATTCTCAACCTAAGACTCTGGACACAAAGCACTAAAGAATACTGTACTGAATTTCCCAATCATCAACTTTCACTCACTTCTATTTTCCATCTAGTACTAATGAATATTGGATTTCCCAACCACTAACATTCACTTACTTCAAGAACCAACTTCTATTTCCAACCTAGTACTAATGAATATTGTTTTGCAATTCTGATTCATTAACAATTACTCACTTTAAAAACCCATTTCTATTTTCCATCTGGTACTAATGAATACTGGATTTCACATTCATTAACTTTCATTAACTTTAAGAACCAACTTCTATTTTCCACTTAACACTTAACTAATACTGGATTTTGCCATTCATTGACATTAATTCACTTTAGAAACAAACTTCTATGTTCCACCTAGTACTAACGATACTGGTTTTTATTCATTGACATTCACTCACTTTAAGAACCAACTTCTGTTTTCCATGACATTTCGAATGTCTCCCGTAACTTTAAAGAAAGCTTTTTGGTTGTCAGCCATGTCTTGATCACTAGTCTGCTCTCCAATATTCTGGTAGCCACGATCCTCTTGCGCTTTGCAGACTTCGTCTTGCTTG
This sequence comes from Hydrozoanthus sils, assembly GCA_027575215.2. NCBI lineage: Eukaryota > Metazoa > Cnidaria > Anthozoa > Zoantharia > Hydrozoanthidae > Hydrozoanthus > Hydrozoanthus sils. The sequence continues at coordinate 7,230 of JAOBRD021034519.1, read as the reverse complement.
TGTGACTCACAGCAAGTGAACATCAAATCAAGTTCAGGAAATTCTTTGCGGGAAGCATCCTTTACGAATGCGCCAAAACTGACTCGTTTTAAAGGCGCTGCAAGATATTGGTACATATCACTGATCTTGTCCTTAGTCCACGTGTAGCAACATGTAAACCTAAAATTAAAGAAAAACCAAGAAAATAAGAGAGAAATTCTATCAGATAAACTAGGATTCCTTCAGCTAGTTCCTTAATGAAAGAGTAGTAAAAACTCTAATCTTTTATCCAGGAATGCATTCTACTTTGAATTTTTCTTATCTGAATGTACTTCTTTTCGTTGTGTGACATTTAAACCCTTTAAGTAGATCAACTCCCTTACACCACATATAATTACTCATTTAATGTATAATTTATAATGAAAACTTTCACCAAATACTGAAAGCGGCAATGTTTTTCCAAAAAATGTTGTAAGATAAATCAAAGTGTTTCAGAGAAAAGAACTTAACGGTTGATTTGTCCAACGTAATAATAAAAAAAAGCTCAGTTAATCTATTATAACTAATTCTTGAATGGTGAAAAGTAAAGTCGTGTTTTTTAATTGACTTGCGATTTACGAATTGTTAATCATATTTCCTACAATGAGACTCTGACATGCTATAATTAACCAAAGGCAAGTGTAAGAAAAACCGAGAAAAAAAACTGCCCGAGCGGGAACCGAACCCAGGAAAAACATGGCGGTTTCTCTAACCACTGAGCTACAGAGGCAACTATAGTAGCAGAGAGAGAACGAATCAACCCAAGATAAGCCAGACAACCTCAATCCCAGCCCCCCACACTTGCCCACAATCCTCTCTGAAACGTGGATTACTCTTTGGCGTCGTCGTCGCACAATGTCTTGCGATTTGCGATCCACGTACAATCTGATATTCTGATTGTGACGGTAATGCCAGAATTTAAAACAAAACATTAATTACGAAGACAGACTAAACTAATGTTTATATCTCCGACTAATATATTTTCCTCCAACAAAAACACTGTGGCATCAACGATTTTTTTTTCTACATTCTGGTACATCAAACTGCTGAATGTCTCTCACTAACCAACAAAAATGCTGAACATCAAACTGCACAAAATCCTTTTCAATGCGAGGCGACCTGGCCAATTCATCAGTAAGGTCGCTCCATTGTAAGTTAAAATCCTCTTCTTCACTAGAATCACAGCGAAAAATCCTCAAAGCTCCTTCCTCTTTCTTTCCTGTACCATCAATTCCAGGAAGTGGTAGTTGTATTGTGACTGGTTTTGCAAACTGCTGATTCAGCTTGTCAGACTTTAAAGAGACAAATACTGACGCGGTACTCTGATTTCCAACGACCTACGATAAAAAAGTTGATAAATGTTCATCAATCCGATGATTTTTTTTTTATTGCGTTATCGATTATTTATTGTTTAGTAAAATTTCTCAGGTGTTATAGAGTTTCTGCTGCCCTCATTGGTGTAGGTTGAGGTCTTATGCCGGCTATAATCACCTAGCGCGAGATTAACAAATTTGCAAAATGGCCTTTGTGGATCTTTTGGAAAAAGAGTTAAATTCATTAAAAAAAACGCTATTGTGAAAAGCATTAAGGTTGCATAACACTTTTCAAAGGTAATGCAGTACCCCTAAGACAACTGTGCTAATTAGTGAAAGATAAACTCCGGGTGAGAATGTTTCAGAGGTCGATACTTGCGCAGAGCAAATGACAAAAAATAATATAATTTTTTGCAAAAATTTTTGGCAATAACTATTTTTTCTCTCTGATAATTACTTGGGTAATTTTGCTTTTTACTTTATTTGCCTCAGGCTCAGTGAATACTTGGGTGATGGGTGATCCCCGAAACGAAAAGGTATTCACTTCACCTTCGACCAATAATTGTTAAAGAGTATTTCTACCGTTTGTGCATCTCTATGCAAACTATGTTGTTGAGGAATTTCATTTTGTTTCATTGTTTGAGCCTCATATTCAGTGAAAAACACTAAGGTCCTCAGAACTTTGTAAAAGATTGGAGAGGTCAGTTAGTCAGCCCACTACATACTGCATAAGTTACGTTACTCGTTTTAGCTTTATATTTATAGGTTCGGATCTTCTTGGCTATAACAAAAGGTTTTAGAGTAAAGAATGGGCTGGGTTGTTAAAAGGCTGATTAATTTTAACCCTGAAATATGCCAAAATTAAGGCATTACTTTCTTATCTAAAGAAAGGTTTACGGATCTTTTATTAAGGTTATCCATGGAAAAAAGTTGTCAATTCCCAAATTCTAGCTCAAAGACGTCTCTATACATTTGGAAACAAAAACGTAAGTTCAAAATTTAACCCAAGGTTAGTGCAAGTACTAGTCGGTCTTTGAACAACTGGGCAGTGGGTGGTAACGCGGATAACGTATTTCTGGTGTAAGCCCAGCCTAGAACAGCCGTCACTACATAAAACATCTGATAACGATGTCTTATTGTTGCAAGTTGGTCATCAATATTAACTGGAAAGGCCCTTTACCTTCATTCGAAACTGAGAGTCCTCCTCAACTGCTTCTCTTGGAAATATCACTTTTACTTGGTCATTGACAGCTGACGTGAACTCTTTTCCGCCTGAGTTTACACTAAAAGTTTCAACGACTAGTCGACTGAAAACAGCCAATGTCCGACGCCCATGTATCTTCACCTGAACGAACGGGGTTCCTATATCTGGTGCGTCTTCCAAGGATTCAAAACGGTTCTTGACATCTATGTGGAGAATCAGTAAAATATAAAATCATTAAAGTATGCGAGAATGGTATATAAACGGACTAAAAGGGGAGGTGGGAGAGGGGGGGAGGGGGGGGAAGGGTGGCGGGCAGGTGGACGCAGAGGTACAAACAAAAATGAAACTGTTTTTAATCCTTTTTGCAAGTGATAAGGAAACGAAGATTCTGACAATCTGCAATAGGGAAGTTATCATTTTTCTAATGTCTTGAAGCGAATCAAATTTTACATCAATCACAGGAAAAATGCTCAAAATTAATCCTAATACAGAACTTAGGCCGAATTGTTATCTGACACTAAAATCCAAAATTAGTTCTTGATTTTTTAACAACAATTACGGTCCTGGAAAAATACTAAATCTAAGAAAAGTGCAGCAATCCCAGGCAACTAAGCAAAGTTCCTATCTAAATGCCCCATTTTCCTTAAAACATGTTTCTGCAAATCAAAATGCTATATGTCGTCAAAAACGAACTGCAATAACTTGAGCCAGGCCAATTAGACTCCACAGTTTCCAGGTTTGGAAAGAGACTTTGAACTACACGACTTTATACAAGTTTGTGAAACCTATGATGAGCATAATTATATAATCACACTTACCAGCTATAATATTAAGTTCTGCAAAAGTGGCCTGATCCTTCCATACTTGAGAGTCAGTATCTAGGACTTTGACAACATTTTCATGCCCTGGAAGTGTTCGCCTTGGTGAGCAATGCATCAAACTTAGGATCGCTGCTTCCTTCAACTCCAGATCCCCTGGATCGAACTGAACAACATTACTTACCAATACTTCTCCCCTGAGGGGAAGGGACGGGCATCTAACCTCAGGGATGACACTGCAGTTGATATCAACTGGCTTTGATACAGCATGCGGTGGGAAGCAAATATGCATTCCACAGTGCGGAAGCGGGTAAGAACATCCTGCAGGCGACCTAGAACATTAATTGGAATAAAGATATTTTTTCTTAAGCTCTATCTTAATATGAAGTAGACTGTATATACAAATTATAAAGTAAGCAAAGACTTTATCTTACAAAAAAAAGTAAAGAAAACAAATATACTTTACCGTAAAAGTAAATTACAAATCAAGTATGCACGTGGTCTAAACATTATTATTATTATTATCATTAATCATTGTTATTATAATTATTATTGGTAGTAGTAGTACTAACGTTATCATTACTATTATTTTTATAAGAAAAACATTGCATAGCACTCCTACTTTCTAATAATGAATCGCGTAAAACGATACGTTACAAAGCTCAAGATTGTCTGTGCTTTAGTCTATAACGTTTTAAACACCAGTCTTTATAGACCCTATAGATGCATACATAGCGGCAATTTAAATATTGTTTTGTTTAGTGCAAATAGACTCGTTCTTGAGTTAAGCTTTCACAAGAATAGGTTACGCAAAACGAGGCTCGGTAGTTGCGCTAAACAAAAGGATATTTAAATCACCGCTATTTATACTACTAGTGTTAAACGTAATTTACTGAACTTCTAACATACACGTGCAGGAGAACTGGCAAACGTCATTTACTCTATGCACCATTCTTAGACCAACATAATATATAAAACAAAAAACACGTATGAGGTTGATAGTCTTTTTTGGTGTGAAACGTGAGAGAGATAACATATCTCTCACATGTTCTATACAAAAAAAAATTCAACCTTGGCAGTTCATCAAATCTAACTGATCAAACCGATTCTACTACCTTTAATCCGCCCTGACAGCCTTCCGGGATCATTAATTAATTTTAATTTTTTTGTTCTATTTGCATATTCTTGTAGCAACATCTATTTTTTGTTCTATCTATGTAATGATGCACTGTATTCACGTGATGGGAAAAGTTTATGATTCATGATAATCATAAAAAAGGGTTTACATACACGTGAAGAAGAACTCTTCTCTCTTCAAGCTCAACCCCATCTTCATTCACCACTTCACCCAGCTGTTCTTCTGGAAAATCAAAAACCAAACCGTTAAACATTTCAAGGTCTTATGGTTTCTTGCAAACTGAAACCCTTTCTTTGTTGCGTGTTGCGATCGTCATGCCTTTTACGCAGGCTAGTACCAAAAACAACTCTACCTCTAAGGGCACTCAATAAGAATTTTTTTTTTCAAAACTATGAAAACAAAGTATTTCTAGTCTACCAATGTTTCTAATTTGAGAAAAAAATTGTTTGCCAATTGAAACTTTGCCTCGCATGCGCGAGCCAAAGCCAGAAAGTTCAAACCGTTTTTGCTAATTTTTATACTCTCTCTTTTCGATGAAGAAATTCTTGATTAAAACAGTTTTCTCACCTTTTTCATCCTGTTGTGGCTGGGTTCCGTATACAAGATCCTAAAAAAATCGAACACAGGTTCATCAGCAATATGCAAAAGAGGCTTACACTTTCCTCAGCACCTACCCATGAACTTGGAAGGATTATTCTAAATATATAATCAAGAAACTTCTCTAATAATCCCCCCCTCGCCCTTTTGAAGCCAGGAATCTATTAAGCCCCAACCTGTTAGTTTCGTCTTACTACAAGATAGTTTAGCTGGTCTTTTTCAAAACAGTTTTGTTTAGTACTGTGAGAAATTGCCAACTGTCATAAAAACGGATAACTGCCATCCTTTTCATATGTGCGGAAGACGGATGAATGAACGAAATTGAGAGTCACACCAAAAATAGTACTTTCAAACAATTAGCCCCACTAGGGGAGAGTTGGTCTTAGCAGAGAAATTATGGTGTTTCAAACCTTTAGGTCCTAGAACACGGCCAACAAATTGAGTAAAAATTTATAATGCAATTGGTTTGTTAGAATTTCGTTTTTCATTCTTGACGGTCACTAGTTTCTTCAATTCCACTTTTTTCATAAAAAAATTAATATACAAGGAAAACTTAGATGTTGATAGACTAGCTGAGGGCAAAGGATTCACGATTTTTTTTAGCACCATGACGGAACCCTCAGTGAATCTTTAACGGTTCCTATTGCCAAGAAGCTCAATTCAAATCCTGGGTTTTGGAACTGGATTTTCTTAGAGGTCTGGCGTGGTCTTGCTGCGAGAAGGCTCGCAATTTTAGCTTTAATGCTAATGTTAGAGTAGTGGTAATGATGCAGAATTTTTGATTCCTTATAACCCAACAACATATTCTGTAGGAAAGTCAAACTGATTGATTCTTAAAACTTTTACAAGACTTTCAGGCACATTCATTATTCATTTTTGAATTAGAGGATGATGTTTATCTACTAAGAACTTGGTGTTTTTATTCATTTTTTGGTTCTTACACCTAATTCCTCTTAGAACCATCCCCGAAGCATAAAACAATATTTCCTCACATCTCGTATCACTAATTAATATTAAAAGGATAAAAAAATGCATACTTTGAGTTGTTCTACAGCAGCTTGTACAATGTTGCTCGCTTTCTTGAACGCAGCGCTCAAAAATGCTTTTTTTCCTGATTTCATGGGATCTCCTATAAATCATAAAAAACACTTAAGTAATAATATTAATAATAATAATAACAACAATGATAATAATGATAAAAATGATAACAATAAAAATAATAATAATAATAATAATAATAATAATAATAATAATGGTTTATTAGTCTATCCCGCACAAATTCGTGTAATATTTTGGTTTAATTCAAAACCATTTTCAAAAACTGTGTTACAAGTGCATGTGGCTTATATAGTGACAAATACAAAGATTACAAAGATTAAGGTGTGACTCATAAGGAAATTAACATATTTGGTATGCTCTGTTATGCTTTGTTTAGACCTTATTAAGAAACTGACATATTGCTTAGCACTCTGTTTGGTATGCTCTGTTATGTGATTTAAGAATAGATTTACATGATTTACAGAATATCTTAACGTCAATGACAATACAGTAACATAAAAATGAAGCCCACCAGCGCCTGGTTCTTCAAAGACTAATTAGTCCTAACCCATAAGTAAGTTGATAATCGATGCTCGTGTTCCTTATGACCAATTAACTGGCTTAGCTTGGAAACTCGTGGTTAACATGTTTATCATTTTAATAACTAACCCGAGAAAAGAAAGCATCCAATTGCTGGAAATCTTTGGGCATTCGCGCTCCTACAGAATTAAACAACGTTTGTGATTGGTTAATGTAAGGTTCGGGTAAGCTTTATTTTTCTTCTGATTGGTTCAAATTTCTGTGTCCTCTACACGAAGTAAAAGCCGGCATTTGGTCAAGGTCAACTTGAAAGAACATATTTACGATACCATTCACGGTAATGTGGAAGTCATTGATTCAAGTGATAACTGGTTGAGGTTGCAATTCCTTGAGTCTTACTACATAAAGAATTCAAAATCAACAATAAACGAAGGCCTAAAAGCCTCTAGAGATCTAGAGCTATTCTAAGACGCAGATATAAATTCTTACTGCGCTTGTAAATAATTTTCAACATGACTATGACTTGAAATAAAGTCGAAATATTGTTGTATAAGTTCAACACTC
>JAOBRD021034411.1:0-11615 GCA_027575215.2 Hydrozoanthus sils | reverse complement strand
CTCCCCTTCATGGAAGATTACTGGAAATTCCAGGGCGGGTGGGGTCTAGTGGGGGTGAGAAGTGTAATATATTTCCAGAGGGTCCAAGAGCACTGTCTGAGGGAAACCTACCAATGTCGCGTTTACGAATTGATTAATGATTAGTGTACTCAAATGCAATTTGCACCTTTAGTGGCCATTTCTGAGCGCACATTTCGGGATAATGATTTATTTTTGAGGAGCATGCGTACTTAGAACTAACTCTTAGGGATTACTTTTGCGTCGTGCATGAAATCGAGTTCTTCTCAAAGACGGTTAAGTTTCCAGATAACAGTATAAAAATAACTTATAAAAGTTCGGCAGTAGCTTGGCACTTGCATTTATGCTTCAAAGAGAAACCCTTTCTGATAAAACATGGTGTAGAGGAACAAAAACAACCTTTTAAAAATTTGAAAATTCCAGGGGAGAGGGGGCACCAAAATACCCCTTGGAATGGAAATTCCAAGGGGGTGGGGGGGGTTGTAAAAAACCTTCCATGGGGGTAGTATGGATATTTTCTGGAACTTGTCATTGTCTCAAATTACACGCTGTATACGTAAACTATACTTGCCCTGAAGATAGTTCCTTACAGATGTTGTCCTTTTCTTAAAAATAAAAGTCGGAATTTATGTGGAAAAAATCGAGAAATTTTTCCCTTTTGCGAACCAATAAACAAAGTGACAAGCAACTCGGTTGGCGGCATTTTGCGGCACTTGAGTCCCTTTTGTACACTCCAGATGAAGCGTCAAAGAGTACAGTAAAACTAGCAGTTTTTATCCAAAGTAAAGTGCTGCGAGTAAGGGTGCGATATAGTCATTTGCAAAAACCAGAAAAGCAATTTTAAAATACCATTACTAACTACCGCTGATGACGTAGATATTGCAACACTGCAGGCGCTAAAATCATCCATCGCCCTCCCACTCACGAGATAAATTACTAACGTGCAACACAGGGATCCTACAACGGACTGTAATAGTGTTGCTGCTCGCTTTGCTCGCAGCAAATATACACGAGGTAATGCTGTCGGAGCGATAGCGACAGCGAGGTAATAGGAGAAGGAAAGAGAACTCGCTGCCCGCAGCCCGATCCCCAAAACCTTCTTAAAACTCCGATAAATCCTTAACTAATTCGCCAAACTCTGAATATAAACACACCACAAAGCAATGATCGTTTATTGTGACCTTTATTTAACAGCATATGTATTACGGGAGAAGGTAATATATACACTGACAAACCGCAAGAGAGCTTAATTAATATGCAACTGTCAACTGAACGGACTCACACAGTTCGTCTGGTAAGCCTGTGCTTCAACGAGCTTTCAAGTGGAAGGCAAAGTGCTTTCATAGCTCTTTCTTTTTTTGATTATGCAACCAAAGCGTCGCTGCAACTCGCGGACAGATTCAGTCACTGATCGAATTCACAGCACGTTAATTCAAACACTTTAGTACCTTAGAGGAACTTTACCCATGTACGCTTCGATCATCGATAACAGGCGGCATTTTATTGTTTTTAAGAACTACTAAGGCGGTGTTTACATGATACCAGATCGAGGTTCGTTCGAACGAGTTCGTCCCGATTCCATACAAATCGTCGCATTTGTTTAAAGGATACTTCAATCAAAATTTTGACTCATTCCGGAATGAATTCAACCCAGCTCTCGTACCGGATCGAAATTTTCGATCCGGAATGAAATCTGACCACAATTTGTCCCGGTATCATGGAAAGGGCGTACGAGTTCATGCCGGTACAAAAATGGCTGCGGAGGCCGGACTTCCGATAGACTGGAGCGAGTAGAGCGTGCGCATTACAAAATTCGTTTCCAAAAGGCGCACGGTGTCGCTTCGATCCAGTACGTGTTCGTTTCTGAACTTTTTCATATAAACATGTACTGAATATGTTCTCGTTCCGGAATGCAACTCGATCCGGTATCATGTAAACACCGCCTAAGTAGGTTAATAGTAATATGGACCGTATCAAAACTTAGTGTACATAGTAGTTAGTGGTGTACTCCCAAACCGACAACAAAATGGTATTAAACGTAAAAAAAGTGCCCTTCCTCACTGAAATTTTTGCAAACTTTGATAAAAAAACGGGATATTTTTTAAGTGGCCTAATTTAACTAAAGTAAGGGTTTCAATATGAAACTAATCCTGTGATTATCATTGGAAATCGACTCAGGAAAATGATCAAGCGAATACAAGATAAATCCGGGGGGATGAATTGGTCCAATTCGTTTTCTACATAGGCTTTAAAACACACATAGAAATAAAAAAATAGAAATTTAAATAAATCAACTTTATTTATCGTTGTTACGCAGGGAGTGGTTGCCCATTCTCCCAAGCCAGAGGCTTATGATTAATCGCTTCACGGCACAGATCTCGGCGTGAAAGTCGATTTTGTGGAGGGAGGAAAACCGGAGGATCCGGAGAAAAACCCTCGGAGTCAGAAGACGATCGACAAATCTTAGCCCACATGCAAACCCAGGTTTCGATCCCGGGTCCACAGAGGTGGGAGGCACGAGCGCTAACATCGGCCATCCGGGCTCCCATAAGAACAATTAAAGAACAACAAGAACAAATAAGAACAATTTAAGAACAATTTTGAGCCTAGGCCTCGGTCAAGTTTACTGGTTCTTATAAAAAAAAGCGTGTATCTGTATATGTTAATTAAGAGACTTGCACATTTTCTCGAATGTACAGTTTTCAATTATAGGCTGCGATTTCGAATAATTTATCTGCGTCGGTTAGCCTGCTTGCAGACGCCAGTCTCCGCTCGGCAAATTCTTGGCTGTGCATAGCCTAAGTATAGCTTAATCTCGCCAACATGTACTCATTCATTGCAATGTCTAAAAACATATTAATAGCAAATTTGTGAGAGTAATTCGCCTGGTAAATCGCACGATCTATGATCAGTTTCGTATCGAAGTTTGAAGAATATAAATTTTCAAGATTTTAGGAGGGTTTTCGTCTTTGCTATAGCGAGTCTACTTTTACTGGATTGGTGGTCATGAGACAAAGTTTGCTTTGTTTCATGCCTCGAAAGTGTTTGGATTTTAAGCATTCTTGCAAGAGAGCTTACATGATGAGAATAAATTGTTACCGTTATTAAACACAACCAACGATTCAGGCAAAATTTGCTTGTTCAGAAAATCCAAAAGAAATGTACAAGGACCAATCAAGTGGAAAACGGGAAAGAAAAGTTTTTCCAACGTTTAATGTCTGCAATACTGGACTTGTTTACGTTCTGCTGTCACAAAGATAGCCGGCGATGACAGCAGAATTGTCGTGCTCTGTGAGCATCGCTCTACGACATGCCGCGTGCTGTGCTTCTAGATCTGGCTTCCTTGACATTTGACAATGAGAAGGTTTTATCGTAAAAAATCGTCAGTTGCTATCTAGTTTAAGTCCCTTTCTTTTATCTCATGCGATTATTTTCTTGCTTTCATTGTAGTTAATTCGGAGAGTGTTTTGTTCACATGCGTGATGCCCGCATGGCATTCCAACAACAAATTACCCCGATAATTGGATTTTCTGTCATTCCTTCGACGTACTCCCTTGACTGTGATGTCGAGTCTCTCCAACTCTCAGGCTGAACATGACATGTTTTCTGTATTCTGGATAGCTGAGGGTCACAGCTTCATTTTTTTCACGTTTTCAGTTTTAGACCGTGTCGTCTTCCCAACCTTTGTGTCTTTCGAAAAGCTTACAGAAATTGATCGGCCACACTGGTTTGAGCTAGCATTTTCAAAATGAACTGAATTAGTTAAGCAGGCCCGTAGCCAGGATAGGAGTTTTTGGCGGGAGGGTGCGACTGAACGAGGAGGCGGACCAAATGAGCACCGAAGGCGCGAGTCTCAGGAAAAACTAGGTTATTTGAGACTGAAATGTAAAACAGGCAGGTAAAACCAACCTTAAAAACGTGGATATTATTCACATTTTTCAAATTCAAAGTTGAATTAGAAATATATAGGCGAAAATGTTGCTTTTTCAAATAACTGGTTTACAAAAAAGTGGGCCTTTGCCCTCTGTGTGTGTGTGTGTGAAGCACTCCCCCCCCCCTCCCTACGGGCCTGTTAAGGCAAGTAGTTTTAGATACGCCACTATTATCTTATTAAGATAAAGGAATAAACAACATATAATTTCTGCTTACGTGACACACACAAAAGAAGTCATTCGGTAATGAGAAAATGAGAATTGATCAAACAAAGGTAACTACTGAAAAAAGAAAGGTAAATTCTCCCAAATTTATTCAATGAAAAATACGGGCTCTAGTTGGAGAACTTACCAGCACAACTGAGACTGAAAGGGTAAAAAACAAACATCACTGTGATCACCGATTTTGACGACCAACGGTATTTAACAACTATCCCCAGAAGAAGGGGAGGTGAATAGCGGTGGATATATACCGAGACGCGAAGCATCGAAGTATATATCTAGCGCAAGGCACCGACCCTGAGGGGGATAGTTGTTTTAGTATTTATCAGAGGATAGGAATTTAATGCACTTCATTTTCAAAGAAACAACACAATGTAAGGGTTTTTTTTGTTTCGAGCAGGCACGCTTCGTGCACAGTTCTTTTTTGTTTACATTCTTCAGGGTTTTTTTGAAGAGCTGTGATCGTTGTGGATTTTTGCAAAATTTGAAAGAACAAACTTTGTTCTAACCGTTAAAACCAAAACGCCAAAGCATGTTGCCCTCTTGGATCTTCTTGTTTGCTGGAATAGTTCTTCGTTAAAAACAAGCATTTACTCGTCTCTAACTGATGGAAAACGCGACGCCAATTTGACTACCGCCTCAAAATCAACTAATAGTCATAGGTTTCGCGACATACGGGAGCCAATCAGAGCGCGTGAAAATGGAAATCGGTTGCTTTGAAAAATACTAAAGACCTTTATCACACTAGCTAGCATAGGAATATATCCAGTCTATCGGAAAAACGAGTCCAGAGTTAATCTCAACACATTAATATTAGTAAAGTCACAAAGTCTTATAAAAATTGGCCGCAATTTGACGGAGGTACAAAGGTTTGAAGCTGAATAATTTTCCAATGAAAAGTAAGGTGGACGGGCGCGGGCATCAGCCTCGTTTCCATGTTTTACTCATACATCATGTATTAAGTATTTTTACACTTCCATACTCAAACTTCAGCTATAAAACGTAAATACCCCACATTGATTGTTTACATTTTTGGTCTCAGCTCGCTCACATTCAATATTGAGCCTTAATATTTCTAGTAGATATAAAATTATATTCAAACAGTTTGCGTTTACAACGAAATATATATTCTGAGTTTTCTACGGCATGGAAAATATCATGTAGTACTTAGTGAGGGGAGATTCGCACTTTTGTCAGTCACCTAAAAATGAGGGGGATCAAGAGTTTTTTTTATTAAAACGCAGGGAAGGGCCAACATTTTTTTTCGAAAAAAATTGCAAAATTCCCCAACCCTCCCCCCCCCTCCAAGAAAAAAGGTACCTTCCCTAAGAAGAATTAGCTATCGAGCCCAAGCCTCAGCTCGTTCTTGAGTCGTTCAGTAAGTTCTGGCCAATCTGAGCCTCGTTGAGTTGTTCTTATAAAGTTGTTCTCTTAACAAAAAGCATGTACACGTTTGATCGCAGACTGTTGCAGAATCTTTCAGATCGTATAAAAACCAGGCTTTGACCCCTGGTTAAATTAAACTTTGTTACAAAAAACTGCACATGTCAAATTTTTTCAATCAGCGCCACAGCTGCGCGGGGGCCTTTAGCCAAAAGCAAATGTTTTGGATTTCGTTAAAACAGCTGTTGCATGTAAATGTTAAGCGGAATTATTTTCCCACACAGTAAACCTAAAATAAGTTCAGGGTGTTACTTTAGAGTCGGTGGCGCAGTGTACGAGCGCCGGTTAGCGCGTTCGGCTCGTAATCATAAGGTCGTGAGTTCGAGCCCCGGCCAGACCACTGTGTAGTGTTCTTGAACAAGGCACTTTACCTGACTTTGTTCTAGTCGACTCCGCTGTATAAATGAGTACCAGTTCTGCTGGGGGCTAACCTGCGATAGATTGGTGTGCTGTCCAGGGGGAGTCAAAGACTCTCATCCGATTATTTATTAAACACTACGGAAACCGGAGTGCCGGCCTAATGGGCCAGTAGGCTCGAGAAAGGAGTAGCTTTTTAGCTTTTTACTTTATATACTATTCAAAGGACAATCAGCCAATAAGACCTCCATATCTTGCCCTAATTTTTGGGTTGCTATATATGTATCGAAAAGTTCTTAAAAAGTTAGCACCCTTTTGTGCCTTAAGAAAGATCATAGTTTTTCATTCAGCCGAAAACTGATGAAATGATGAGAAATAGAAAGCTCTCTCAAATATTTTCTGAAAACTTGGTACATGGTGTCCTGGTCACTGAATGGCAGTTCCACTATTGATTTTTCAATTACCGCCGGTTTTTTAAAATCATGATCATTTCTGGGTTAGCTAACTATTTTGACTGTAGTTGACAGAGTTTCTGTTGGCCTTTGCATATGTCAATAAAATACAAGCACAAATTAATTTCTAGTTAAGATAGGAACAGTACGAAATATACGAAAAAATTAACCTGACTGTAGCAAATATGATAGAAAAGATTTTTTAAAAAAAAAAATTGTAAATTTATCACTTGAAGCTACACGAGGACGAGGTCATCGTTAAATTAGATCTAAGTAGACACGCTTTGTCATGTCCCCAGCTGATAAGCGGATGTTAACATGATATTAAATTTCTGTGTGAATATGAAGTTATGTTACGATAGCTTTTTTGGGGAAAAGCTACGGAGGAATAATTGCGATAAAAAAAGTCATTTGTCCGCTTAGATATGTCAACACTCTGACATTAATGAGAGCTTTTCACAGCTCGCAGCTATTCGTCCGTTGACACAAGCTAATACGCCAGTCGAAAGCGATGTTGTGCTGCCGAATAAAATTCCACGAACACAAATGATGTGTCACTCGACAAAACACAGAGGTCGATCGATTGGCTGTATAAATGACACAAAGAGACTTTAGCGACAACACACCAGTCGCGTTCCGCGCTGTACATTTACCGGAACGAAAGTTGAAGAATAAATGGACAGAGAAAAAATTTCGTTTACTGCCTACGATGGAGAAGTTGGCGATCGAATCCAAAGAAGAAAACGAATTCTAGAAAACCAAGGTATTTGAAGCTGTTATAAATTCATATTTTGTGTTTTATTAATTCACAGAGTTGACTTTGTTTCATGCAGATTTACATGACTATAACTTCGTGTGAACAGGAAACGTTTTAACAGATTTTACATTATTTTGTTTCTTTAAAGCGTTTTTTTTTTAGAATATACACTTGTTCTTTTCATTTCTGCTTGAAATTTGGTGCGTTGAAATATTTTAAGAGGCAAGTTATCTTTTCTGTACCTACGAAGACTGTTCAGTTTTTATGAACTAGACACCAGCTACGTTCATGAAATGACCGAAGCCAAAACGAAATTCGATCCGACAGTTCATTTCCTCGCTTGCAGCCTTTTTCTGTGTTAAAAGAGCAAATAACAACTCAAATCAAACGCTGTTTCAAAAGGGATTCCTTTATTTGTCTTTTTCTGTCAATAAGAAAAAGATTATTTCCAAATTCGAAGCAAAACTGTTAAAAATTGCCACCGAACTGACCTGGAGTACAATGAAGCTGGATCAGCCGAGCGACATCCGTCAGCTGTCAGCTGTTAAAATTAAGTGTCAAACGTGTCAAGATTTCTCGTCTGGTACAGAGACATCGAATGACATTTCAGCCCACATTTCTTAAAAAATACCCTTATTTTGAAAACAAACATAACTTGATAAAAGGCTTGATAAAGGATCTGCGAAAGGTATTTCCAAAAACAATATTTATCGTGCTACCCACATCTTAACTGCATGGTGATTTCGGTAAAAAACTTTATTCAGTCAAACTTCTTCAAATCTTGGTACTTTTGTCCTTGAGTAGAAATAATCAAAAACTAAGTACTTTTTGTCCAAGGAGAATTTGATGACATTTGTAAATCACGTTTGTCACAGGATATTCTTAAAGGAAGATAATTTTGCTTATAGGTTTGCCATCATACAGACAAAAGGCCGTCAATTAATTCAAATTTTGTTTTTTTCTATTTGACGCGAGTATCGCAGCAAAACTTTTGTACTCATACTAGTGCTAATTTCCGTGGCTAATATTCTTTAGAATTCAAGAGAAAATAATTATAACCAAAAATAACTTTGTGCTCAACTTTTATTTGGGTCCAGAACAAAATTTATGACTTTCCGCCATGACTTCGTGGTCTCCATTTAAAAAGCCGCCAGGCCATTTTTTGAGCCACATACAACGATAATGAATACTAACGTTTTGAGAAGAGCTACCTGATGAATAAAGAGAAATACATTTGTAGCGGATGGCAAGCTATTAAAAATGAAACTGTATTTGCAATATATTTTCGCCGGTCACAGATTTACCACTTGGTTGATAGCAATTTTTTAACCAGGACAGAGCTCTCAGTTTTTTGTGGTTTTCCAAAGAGTGAGATAGCTTGCTGAGTGCAACGAGCTTACTCTAGGGGAGTGCCGGGTACGCTCAAGCCCCCGCACATTTGTAACAGACGGCAAGCTATTAAAAATGAAGCTGTATTTGCAATATATTTTCGCCGGTCACAAGATTTACCACTTGGTTGATAGCAATTTTTTAACCAGGACAAAGCTCTCAGTTATTGTAGTTTTCTAAAGAGTGAGATAGCTTGCTGAGTGCAAGCTTGCTCTAAGGGAGACCCGGACACGCTCCAGCCCCCGGAAAATTTTCGAATTTTGCATTTCTCAAATCGCCGAAACGCAATAATTTGTTAGAAAAGGGCACATCAAAGCGTCTCTAGGACAAAAAAGAGGGCAAACGAGCCAGACATGCTCGAAAGGGTAAAACCAGTAGTGTGTAAGTCGTTGTTCTCGATGTTTAAGGTGTTTTGTTTACAATTTTTGCCTCATTAACATACCCACTCTTCTTTCTAATTCAGTTACAGAAACAAAGCTTCTGAATAATGAAATGTTTCTCGAGAACAGAGTTTCTCAGAAAATATGAGATTGATTTGCAGAGTAATATCTTTCCTTGAC
Source organism: Hydrozoanthus sils (assembly GCA_027575215.2). Classification (NCBI taxonomy): domain Eukaryota; kingdom Metazoa; phylum Cnidaria; class Anthozoa; order Zoantharia; family Hydrozoanthidae; genus Hydrozoanthus; species Hydrozoanthus sils. The sequence goes on along the minus strand of JAOBRD021034411.1, from coordinate 2,485 downwards.
GCGGTTTTAAAAACTGGACATTTTACAAAGAATGTATAGCTCATTATCGCTCTTGCCTCCAGCTGTTTTGCATTTTTTTGAGTGGTAATTTCTTCTTTGAAAATACAATTATAGAACCGAAAGTTCGGTCACTCGTTAATAATTTTTGATAAGCATTCTCAAGTTTTAAAGTCAGTTGTTGTTTATCTCTGTTCTTTCTACGGCTTAAGTTGTATGCTGATGAAGCAAAATGTAAACAATGACGCCAGCTGAAACTCGCCTATTTTGTTTAACTTGACTGTTTGCGCATGCTCTTTTGCTCCGACAACAGGTTGCACAAGCTATGGACGGGAATTGATTGTACGTCATGTTTTTCATTTACTCACTATTTTGGTTTAACTTCTCCGCATTGCACCCTGAATATGCAGTCCTTCTAATATCTCCCACTACAAAGACCATAACTGTAAGTTAGGTAACAAATCCGTCATTTGGAACGCTTTAGCGCACGGTTACGTGTCTATGCCGGTTTTAATACGAAATAAAAATGAAAACAAAACTTAAAAAATTGCTTGTTCTAGAAGCCAATCGGATACGGAAAGTAATTTTTAATGGTTGGACAGATATTCCCAGTGAAAAAGCCAATTAGACGGTACGTCAAATGATTTGACCTGGTATGCCAGGGTTCATCACCCAAAATGATTGCATATTGAGAGATACAAAGCATTGACTGATCGATATTTTTTTTCTACAATGTAATGTACAATCTGTTCATGTTAAAATCAGCCAGCCAAAATTTAGCCTGCAAAGCACGCGGTACGCTTCGTTTTAAAGCAATCCAGCCGCGGTCGCGGTCTAACATAAACACAAGAGGCATGGGCCGAGTGCCTGACTCGCTTCGCTCGTGCGGCGGGAGAGTTGGGTTCTAGATCGAACGAAAAACAAAACAAACGCCTGCTTTGTAGGCTAGCAAAAATCATGGTCTACGTTGAACAGCCTACAAAATAAGGCATGCTTTTCGAACGTAATTTTGAACCCTGTATGCCTTCCACCAATTAATGCCCCTGGCGCTTGTTGAATATTGTTTTAAATAAGTTAGTTGCATTCTTTAGTTAGAGGTGTTATTAGGGGCAAGCAAAGTATCTTAAAAACCTGCAGAAGCTCAATGGGCGAAAACTTTTGCGTATTTTCTGGGAAAAAATTGGCAAACTATCATGAATAGAGAATGTTGCTTAACACCACTTTCTAAGGGAAATAAGTAAGTTATAATAGTAAAGAGACTAAACCTGCAGTTTGTCTACTATGGTGGTTTGCTGAAAAAAGAATTTACCTACTTTAAAATAATTATTGTTAACAAAATAGTTAAGTATCATTTCATGTGAAAACTGGCAGTGCAAAGCTGAAGAGGCTAATAGCAAAATATATTCTTTGCAAGCCTGAATTTATCCGAAATTTTTAATCCAACACACAGAAATTAACTTAATCTAAACATATCGTAGCTTTTATTACTTTTATATTATTATGAAGTACGTAGAAAGAGAAACAAGACGGAAATGTCGAATTTAACACAAAATAGTTAAGGTTAAAGCCCCTATCAAGCTTATTTTTTTAAGTTCCAGATGGAAAGTTGAACCCTTTAATAATAGTAATTTTTGAAAATAAAATATTTTCTCGCCGTTCCTGTTACACTTTTTAGACTTGAAGCGTGAATGATGACGTAGCTGGAGGCATGAAGCAGGGACAATCTTTTTATCTCAAAAAAATTCAATTCTGGCTACAACTGTCACATTGTTATATTTTAATCAATGAATTATTCCCTTAAAATTGTTTGAAACAAAAATTTTATGACATTTTTTTAACAGAAATGAAATTTTTTAAACAAAAACCATATAACTCACTGCTGCTGCGTCACAGGTTACCAGTCCCCGGCCTGCTCGGTCAAAATTTATACTCCAATCTTATTTTGATTAAAAAGCATACTTAGACGTGGAAATTTTTTTTGGTTATTCAATTTTTGAGTTCACAGATGACAACAGTTTTAATCTGGAACTTAAAAAAATAAGCTTGATAGGTACTTTAAGGAGATAAAATCTTTACTTGATGATAAAGTTGAGAAGTTTGCAAACAGACACCAACCCTTAGCTTTCTGTTTACGAACAGACTGTGAAATATGTGGCGACCGATCCACTGGGAAGCATTATGGAGTATTCTCTTGCGACGGGTGTAGCGGGTTCTTCAAGCGGACATGCCACCGTTCCGAACCGTTCTTGTGTAAGGGTCAAGGCGACTGCAAAGTAGACAAGAGCAGTCGCAACGACTGCAAGGCTTGCAGGCTTCAGAAATGCATTCAAACTGGAATGAATGTAGATGGTAAATATCTAGTAAATAGTAGTAGTATCGTCGACAGCGCAGTGGCCGAGCGGTTAGCGTGATCGGCTCGTAATCCTAAGGTCGTGAGTTCGAGCCCCGGTCAGACCACTGTGTTGTGTCCTTGAACAAGACACTTTAC
>JAOBRD021034197.1:0-11616 GCA_027575215.2 Hydrozoanthus sils | reverse complement strand
GACTGACAGCGGTTACCAAAGAATTGTTTATGTCCTTAAAAGTAGTCGGTACAATAACTTGCCTGCTGCCTGTCTTCGTTCTAAACTTCTTTTTTAACAAAAAGAAAGGCAAGCCCAGACCGAGTGTAGCCCACTACGTTGCCGCTGCAGTTGAAATATTGTTGCTAGGTTACGACAGGTTGGCTGATGTCTCCCTAAAACTACTGCGCTGTGTCAGAATCGGAGATAATTATAGATTGTTCTACGATGGAAACGTAAAATGTTTGGAGTGGTGGCAGTTTCCCTTTATTGTATACGTGGCTGTTTTCATTGTGCCATTTATGGTTACCCTCTATTGGGGTTCCATCAAAATCTACAGGAACGAGTTATCTAACAAAGAGTTCGCTGGAGCGTGTTGTGTACCATTACCATTCATCATATACTGGACCATTAAACATCTTAGGAAAACAGTTGAAGTAAGATATGAAACAAACCAGAACGTGGAAATCAAGAAAATTCTCCACGAACCTTTCCAACCACCCACCGAGAACAGTTCTGGAACCTTACACTGGGAGAGTATCCTGATTGGCAGACGGTTTATACTTGTTTGTCTGCATTCTTTCATTCCATATCCTATGGTTCGTTTTCTGTGTCTCAACTGCGCATGTGTGATTATATTTATGCATCATTTATTAAGAAAGCCGTATAGAGATCATAAAGTAAACAACTGTGAGACGATTTCCCTCTTGGCGCTGGTGATAATCGGAACTTTCAGCGTAGCCGAAGCCTCTTTGATATCTAGTAGTACTAAGCCTGCAGGTCCAACTAAACAATGGATCGAGATTCTACACTGGATTGAGTTAGGATTTGTTAGTTTTCTTCCAGTTGCTTTTGGTGTTTTGGTTGTATTTGCAGTAATTTCTCAAACGCTTCGGATTTTCATTTTAGCTGTTAGAATGTGCTACAGTTTGGTTAGAGATTGCACCAGTTAAAGGCTTTAGCTATTGAAATATAACTGTGACGATGCTGAAATTGTTATATCAGAAGACGATGTGTTTGCGAAAGTGACCAAAAAAAAGTTCCGTATCATACGCCTCGATTTTACTCTGTTGCGTATGTTGATGTAGCCTCTTAAATCAGTTACATTTAATTCAACCAGAAGAGCCTTGGCCTGTTTTGGACTTTTTACTACGGTCTTGAAAAGTTTTTATGTGTAAACTTTCCGCCAGAACTTCGATTTTGGCTACTCCCTTGTGCTTTTCCTTTCTCCCGCTTGGAAAAGCCAGAAAAACAACACCTAGGTTGGAATGTGTTAAATAGTTGGGAAACAAAGCATCTTATGTGTAAACTACTGTATCTTCCTTCACAGCAAGTTAATTTTCTTACAGAAATTTTAGAATGTGACTAAGAACGAGTCAATGCATAACCATATAAATAATGCAGATACAAATAAAAGGTTTTGCATTTCCCAATGTGTACAGACTGGGCTAAGCAATTCTTTTTGTCTCCAAAAGCTTGATAAACTAGACTGTGAGTTGCGACCTGTGAAAGCTCTAATTGGTTTCTTGTAATGTTAGTTTAGCTATTTGACTTGAGTTGTTCGTTAGTTTTTTTTAAAATTTATTTTATTTTATTTATTTATTTATTTATCTTTTTTATTGTTATTTTTCAAAGTTACTTCTGCTTTCGTTTACTATTTTGCTTTATTCGTTAGTTTATTTTTATTTGAATTCTGCTTCATTAGTCAGTTAGCTTCTCGTATTTCACAACCGTTATAAACATTTTAAATTTGTAACACGCCAACTTTGTACTTCATCACCTGAAGAAGGCTGGTTTGGCCAGCTGAAATATAGTGGATTACGAAAAATTTGTAACGTTGTGTCGAATATTCATCTTGAAACTACGTTTATTCCATTTTATAAGAGTCATTATACATTTTCATTAATTGGACTTACATATTACCGTGTAAACTTTAGTTTTCATGTTTGCGTAATTGTCATTTTATGGTATTTTTTTGTAGGACCCTAAACTGAACATTGCTTTGCATAATTCTGGCTCCCAGTTAAAAATCAATGTGTGTTGTTAAGTGCTAGTCAAGCATATGCCAGCAAATTTTAGAACAATTGATAATGGCTGAGCTTATAGATAAATGTAAATTGTTACTATTACTACTACTACTTTTTATTGTTGTTATCATTATTATACTGTAAATAGTTTTTTGAAAAGTGTTTTAATAAAGCTATAAAATTGTATTGTATCTTTATAGACGCGGCCGTGTTGTAGAGGAACCACTTAAATTTTGTTGCAAGAAAGTTCAGCGCAATTTCCTTCGTTGATGCAAAGTCGCTAAAACCGCTAAAAGGAAGCTATATTTGTCCCATTTACTTTTGCACCCTATACACCCCGGACTTTGTTTGGCCTGCAACAACTGGAGGAATGGGTAGGGGAAGGGGTTAGGGAGACAATCTGTAACGTTCCTTTTTACATAGTGTTTTACATAGAACTAGACGAAATTTCTGTTATCTTAAAGCTTGACCTCATGCATTCGATGGACTCGTTTTTGGTTATACAGCCTCATGTTTGTTCCGCTCCCTTCGTATTATTTGTTTTTAGTCATGAATGACTTCGAAAAACGTGGTCTGGTCGTTTTATTCATCAAGTGAAACCAACTTGGTTTCTTAACCGTGTATCGTGTAAACAATTACAACAATATGAACCTGATCAAATAAGATTAGATCGTTAATCCCAGAAGGCATGAGGGGGGAGGGGGGGTCAAAATTTTGGCCCCCCCCTCAATTTTTTTTTGGGATAAAAAACGTGCAATTTTTCCGATTACCAAAAGGTTTGGCACAACTGTTCTTTGATTAATCACACATCTTTTGAACTTAATTTGATGACGTCATCACAGGAAACAATGAAACCCGTCATTTGCTTTCAAATATGGTATTCTGCCTAAAAAAATGACTGAAACTTAGTTATTTTTTGGCTATGTTACAAGTTCAGTAGTTTTTCTTTGAAAATTCATGTTTGTAAATATTTCTAGTTGATTTCGAACTTTTTTAAACAAATTTACAAAATCCGAAACTTGGCCAATGGCCGCCATTTTGGATTTTTGGAAGTGGTTGCCATGGCAACATAATTAATTTTTTGACTACAAGACGAGTTAGTTGATCATGTGCAACTACTTGCTAAGCGAAATATCATTATTCCTAACCGTTTGCAACATTTTGGTGTCGACAGTTTTGCAGTTTTGACATTTTTTGCTGTCGTAACCATGGAAACTAATTAGAGATCACGTGGCTTAAGTTAGTTTAAAGATAATTGAACACTTATATATATTAATTAGAATTTCAAGGTTTTTTCATCGATTTTGCATCGATTAGATGAATATCCTCGAGGAACACAGATTTACACTTGGAAGTGTTGTTTCTGTGCTACAGTTGCCATGGAAACCAATCTATAACAACGTCATTACACTTTTAATTGGAAGTTCACGTGACACTTATTACGCATAACAAGTTTCATGGCAATTGGTTTTATAGTTTTGAAGTTAGGGGGTCCGATTGACCCCCCCCCCCGTGCCTTCGTGTAACTTTTTTTGCCTTCATGCGTTCTAGGGTTAATAACTTTTTTATGTGTTTTTCGAAGCTGTACACGAATGGATGACTATTACAAAAACATAAATGTCAAATGCTTAAATATTCAAACCTAAATTAGCTGCAAGCTTATATTCTCTAATTTTAAAGGGGGTGTTCCACGCTTCGGAGTACTGGGTTCTAATTTGTTGACGGCTTGTTGACACTTGATTTCGAGTTGGATGAACAAGTTTTCAAGTTTAAGCGGAAGAATAACAAGCGGTCGCCAAGCAAGTGTAGTCGTCTTCTTTGGCATCGAAGTCGTCGATTTGGCTTTCGTTTTATAAAAAAAGGACAAGCTACAGACTATCAGTTGTCATTTTTTTAACCTTTTTGTTCTGGCTGTTGGTGAATTCAGAGTTGCGCTAAAGATACCGCCGCTAATCGTTGACTGATAACCGGTTTATATCAGCATTTTCTAAACAGTTTTCGCCTGCAGAACTCGATTGATTTAGAAATAGTAGATGTGAGAAAAAATTTACCTCCGAAATAGTGGATTATGAGACCGAAACAAAATGGCGGACAGAAGTAGTCGCTTTGCGACAGTTTTGGATCACGATATTGAGGTAGTTTGCTTTAAAAACACGGGATATTTAAAACAGCCAAAAGAAATTCTGTTTTGCGCCATTTACGACCTTTTGTAGTAATTGACAAACTGTCAAGACATGTTTAATGTATGTTAGGCTGCTCACGCGTGAGTATCGCCACACTCATTGATTCAAGTGATGTGATAAAAGTTTTTTTTTTTTTAAATTTTTCGTTTTCTTGAAAGGAAGTTTGTTGCCTTGCTGGTATATACCAAAACACCTATTCCACCTAAATTTCGGTGGATAGTGGATTAAAGAATATCTACCTCGTACTTTCGGCGCTCAATAGATATTCTGCCACTATCCACCTCAATTGAAGTAGAATCTAATAAGTGTTAAATAACGTAAAGATAAAAACAAGGATGAATGATAACAAAGTAACACATTTAAAGTGTTACTAATGACACTCAAAGGATAACAATTTTAAATTCTCTACGGCGCATACAAATGATTTTTTGACCGTTAAAAGATTGCTATTAGATTAAACACAAATCTGAAGTTTGAGGGAACTCCGATAAGAAGTGCAAGATTACAGTTATTTGTGAGTTTTCGCGATGCTTTTGTCTCGTGGCTCTCGGCTCTCGGCTTCCTAACGTCAAGTGGTTAGAAAACCAATACATCTGTAAGAGGTAACAGGTTGACATCGACAAAAAAGGGAAAGTAGAGAGACTGCGTCAACTTCAACTGCAAAAATAACTTTGATACTCAACCCATATGTTTCCCCGAAACCCAACCCCTTGTCGTCATTCACTCCCAGGCTCCCGTTATTAGAAACCGAAAAAGAAGGACTAAACCCTAAAAAAATAATTTTTGACCTGCGGTTATTTCTCGTAGCTTCTTCAAACTCTGAGTTTATGTTCGTTCGATGGCAATCTCTCAATTGTCAAAACCAGCTTTTCGTACTATAATCACTTCAAGACGATGCATATATATGAGATATTATCTTGAACAAAAATCTGTTGCGCTGAACAAATTTTAAACTAGTGACAATGCTAGCTCTAAGATATTGTTTCTTCGGTTTTTTACGAACTGTTTAACTACCATTCAGAAAAGATAAATATAGAAAATAAAAGAATAAATTGTTCATCAAACAAAGCTTGCTATTTGTACACAAGTTGTTACTGTCGCCATCGTTGCAGTCTTGGGTTCCGTTACGCTTTTTAGAAGTATGAGTTGTGGGAGGAATTCGGCTGCAGATTGTATTCTTGCAGCACTAGCTTTTAAGAAACTAGGAAGTGACATTAAAAGTAACTTTTCGTTAAAAAACTTAGAGAGATGAGCAAAGATGACACAATGACGGGTCGTTCAATGGACAGTTGGTGTAGTTTATTGCCTGACAATTAAAGAAATTCTGTTCAAATGTCTGAGGGCTCTTTTATGGCGTTGTTCGCGTGTACTTCGGCTTACCGTATATTGACAAGCATGCATTACTCCCGTTTGAAACCGTACGTAGCCGCTTCCAATAAGCGCCTCCCACTGGTGGACTGAAATGTCTAGTGGTATGACTGTTTCATCGATTACTAAGGATTGTAGATTTAAGTCTGACTTCCGCACCAATAGCCATCTGGATTGAATTGGTAGAAAGTATCGAATAATACATTCTCAAACTTTATATATTAATAGGTCATGACTTAATTATAATTAGCCAATCACAAATCGGTCAAGTTGATGGGTTTAGAAATCCACTGAAACACCGGTTCTAAAAACTTTGGTTTCATCAGTTTTAAAGCACATGTGTAAAATGTTTCTAAATCTGCATTTTCACAAACCACAAAGCAAGAGCGTCTGTTTTCTCGTTTTTTGAAACCCAATGAAACACTCACCCTCTTTTCAAATTACGAAGATGGTGAAGCAGCTGCTAATGAAAAAGAACAAGATAGTATAGTACGCAAATACTGAAATAAAAAAAGTTGCTAACTTGCCTCGTCTTTTCGTTGGTTTTCATTCCCCGGCAAATCTCTTGTAATGGTGTTGACCAAAACGTTGGCATTTTTCTCTCCACATCTTCCCAGTTGATTCCATTGATTTCATTATAGGGTATTAGGTTCGTCCAGTACTCCGACTGGTAGGAGAGAGTGTCCTAAAATGGTACAAAAAAATTGAGATGAAATGAAATGAAAAAAAAAAGGAGCGACAGATTGAAAAAAATGCTATAGAATGAAAAAGATCATAGAATAAAATAGATTAGAGTAAAAAATAGAAGCGAATAGAATAGAACATTACAAAGGGGAATAGAAAAGAAATAAACAGATGATGATAGAAAATAATGGAAGAGGATAGAGCAGAACAGAACAAAACTGAACAGAATAGAAATGAACAGAACAAGATAGAACAGAAAGAATACAAGGACCATGTTTATATAACCCTTCTCTTCCACCATGAAACAGTTAATAGATTTGAGTACAAGAAGCGTGAAAAGTTTATTCAACCAAATATAAGCGTGAAAAGTTTATTGAACCATACATAGTAATTATGGTACTAGCAACTACGTGTTACAACCTAATGCACTGGTACCACCGGCACCATATAAAGTGTCTATAGAAACTCTAGAGATTTCGCTGTTACAAAGAAAACTTACTTAAAAACCCATCCTTTAAAGTTTAGTCATCTGCACGACATGATTAAAACGCGATTTTCAATTCGATACAGTTGTCTCTGTTTTACTCGTTGTAAGGTTTCTGGAAGCAGGAGGTAAGATTTGTGACACTAAGGATCTAAGGGATAAGATTTTTATGACCAGGGTGTAGGGTATATTGTCACTATAAGAAAAGAAATCTACCACAAAGAAAGAAAGTTTATGTTGCAAAGATTGTAGTTTTGCGCATTAGGGCCCGGTTCCTCAAAACTCGATTAGTGCTAATCCAGGATTAGTTACCATGACAACCAATAGGTTTTGTTAAGAGTTAACCCTGGATTAAGTTAATCGGGGTTTTGAGAAATCGGGCCCCTGGAGGTAAAGTTTTCGGAATTAATTAAGGAGTGGGGTTTTATTACATTGGGCAGAGTGTTGCATGAGTAGCTAAAGCTAGCCGCACTCATTTACGATAGCATACAATTTTTGTTGCATGCAATCAGATTGCATCACATTGCTTTTAATAGCTCCAAATTTTAGGTCTGCGATGCAATTTCTACAGCATGCAATAAAGATCGCAAGTGACCATTGTAGTTAATTTTGGGAAGTTATTGCTTCTTCTCGCAAAAATGTGCTGTGAATGTGCAACAGCATGCAACTAAAAGTATCCAAACTACTAACGAGAGACCAGCTTTGAACGACGTGACATCGTTTCAAAGATCGCGAGGCAAGTAGACGGAGATCCTCGGACTCCCAAAAAGGGAAAAAAATCCTTTGCTTTACGCGTTAAAGTGTCATTTTTGGGATAGTTGGTTCTAAAATCCAAACCAATGCGTCAATTGACTCAAGAGGTATTAATAAAAACAGTCTAAAACTCTCTCTCCCTGTTTTCCAAACTAGTTCCCTTTGGAGATTCTGAACAACTCCTTCCTTATCTCTTCTCAAAAGCCATTACTTTGACCAAACAACTATATACAACTTATGCTGTCATAGCGAGGCGCCATTTCAAGACTCTCGAGTGATGCAAATCGCTAGCAGTCGCGGGTCACAAAAACGTAAATGAGGTTGACATGGTTTCAAACAATTTTAATTAGTGCGACGAAAATCGCGCGTTATCGTAATAGTGTGCGGCAGAGTTAAAGTGTTTATATCGGAATCAAGAAATTTAGTCCGTTAAAAAGTATTTTGAAAAAGAAGAAAAAATGCCATTTATTTTATTGAAATAACTCGTTTGGTTGCTGAGATATATTTAAGTGTTTCAAATATGCACATTACCAAAGTTGTGACTCTAAGTTGAAAATCCAATGGGATGCATCTCAAAACCGCTGTTATCTCTATAACATGTGTTTGTGTTTGTGTTATAGTGCAAAGTTTCAGGATTATCGATCTGATATTTCAATAAGTAATTGTTGTTATGTAATTTATCCGATTGAAAACCATAGTTCACAGCTCCGCTCTGCTTTCTCATAATTTCGGTGTTACTAACCACGTGGTTAATAGTTTCCATATATTTTTAAGAATCGAGATTTAGCATTTATTCGCTAATTGAACTAATTAATTAAACGCTGGGTGATTGGTTTTCTTCTGGTTGATTAAAGTTTCTATGAAGCACAAAATGCTATTACTTCAGTGGATAGATCTTACTTAATGAGGAATAGCGATAAAAAAATTTACAGTTCTTGAGATATTAACATTTAAAGTTCTCAACTGATGACGTCATGTGGGGTTCCAACAAATTTGCAGTTGATTTAAATCTGCTGCAAATCCATAACCTTTGGAAAAATTTCAGCCAAACCTACACTGGTGATCTATCTACCTCGAGATACACCAGCAGCCCAAGTTTGGCTTAAACACACCCAAAGGTTATGGATTGGCAGCAAATTTAAATAATATGCAAATTTAATTGTCGGAACCCCACATGACTTCAATATTGATAGCTTCTCCCATATTTCATGTTACAATGAACAAACCAGTTGTTTCGACGAGAGAGCAATAACGACCGATTCATCTCAATTAAATTTGATCTTTTCTCAAATTTGGTTCATTTTTTTATTACATCAAGCTTATTCCCTTTTTCAGGACTCTCGACTACGATAATATCTCAACCCTTTGGCTTGAAAAACTTCAGTGAAAACAGAAGACAGGAAATTTTCTTAACTGATAGATTAACTGTATTTAAGTATAGTTTGGCATCATCTTATAAAAAACATGGGTGTAAAGGCTAAATGTTGTAGAAGTTCATTTCATATAAAAAATCATATAATTGTTACAGTTTTTTCCTTTAAAATGTAGCTTTAGCCATAATACATGTGTCTTCGCCATGCCGCCAAGTTCAGCTTAGGTATTCTATTGCACTTCACCATCGGGTTACCATTTCCAGGAAGTTTCATCACACGACGCTGGACAAGATCAATGTCATCAGAATTGTCACAGATCACGCGAGCAAGGGACACCTTTCTTAGCTCTCTTAGCTGTCTAGGGCTAAATCCTGTGTAATGACTGTATCTCTCATACCAAAATCGATCGCCTTTGCGAAGTTCGTGAAACTGTCTAGCGATGAGGCAGGAGAAAATGGGTCCAACTAAAGCCCCTCTCAATGGAGTTTCCAACACACCTCCCGCATATAGGTCAACGTTGTCAACATGGCCGTAAAATTTCTGAAGCTGAAAAACAGACATCAGGAAAAATAAATAGATAGAACAAAAGTTATGTGTTTTTACTGATTGCACAGCTAACAGTTTTTTTGGGTCGAGCAATAAGAGATTAAAACCGACTTTAACTAGAGAAAATCATGTTCGATGATAAAAATAAATGTTTGTTACAGGAAAAAAGTTTGTTTTCGTGGTTGTCAATAGTTTAATCCGATCGTAATCTTTCATGAAAACCGTTAAAGAAACGGTGCACAACTTTTATAAGCAATTAAGTTTTGTCAAAATGTCCATGCATCAACCTGCAATGTGCTAGACGCTTTGCAACGCTAGGTGTTTCGTTATTGGTCGAAAAGACTTTGGAAGCCTAAGTCTTGTTATTATGTATTTTACTATTAACTTTCTTCGGCGTCCATAAAAATACATCGATCATTTGTGATATGTCACTTGTTTTAGAAACTAAGAGTTTACTGCTAAACCTTAAATTAGTTTCCTTAGTAATCACTTTCTGTTCTGCTTTGTGTTTTTCTCATTTCATTTCAAGGATGATATTATATAATTTTTTTGCAAGATCTAGAAATTATCTACTTAACCAAAGCTTATTTTGTTAGTCATTACTCCATAAATCTACTTAAACATGTAGGTCTTTCACACAAGAAAATACTATTAGCAGACTATACACTTACCAAGTCTCTGTTTCGCTTGGACATCTGTGGTTTCAAGTCTGTAAAGCTTTTAGCCTTCTTCAAACCACACAAGGCGCGGAACTGGTTGTAACCAGGGAGACCGTGCTCTCTTCCTCGCTGGATGTTGATCGCTGGTAGATCGATGGTGACTTTTGGTGCAATAACCAGATGCTTTGTAATGGCACTGGCAAAAAACCTGTAACAACCGTGGACAAACACCAAAGTTTAGCACAAGTTGTTAACACTTTGAAACTAACTCGCGGTTGAATGATTAGTGCATGGAGTGTGTACACCATAATGATCTTTCTAAATCAACCAACTAAATTAGTCAAAAATTGTTAGTTTAGAGGGGGAATGCTGTTATAAAGGCTGATACAGCCTTTGAACGGGAACTAATAATAAGTAGTAAAAAAATCCTATAAAATAGATTGATTTAGAAATTTACCAAGCGATGGCCCCTGCAACTGGCAAAAACGATCTGATTCCTCAGGGAGCTCGGGGAAATGATCCAAGGGTTCCCTAAGTTTTGAAACTATTGCATCAGGTTTTATTGAATTACACTCAGCAAATTTCTTCTGCAGATGAACCTAGGTTAATTATCTTACCTATCGAAGTTTTCGGCCTTGTCTTTGAACAATCCACGTAGAATTGAATCAACACCCCCGTTAGCTCTATCGTACAAAAATGTTGGGTTGTCAAAGTTTCTGGTTGCAATAGAGGGACGTCTCGTTGATTTCCCAAAGCGGCTGAAGGAGTTTCGCACCAAGCTGTGTCCAAACCTGAAGGCTGCTCCAGCAAAACTGTTGCTTATTGACGGATCTATACAGGGACTGTATCCTCTGTAATAACCGCTCCTCTTGAGATTCAGACCAAACGTCTTTCTCTGAAAGTAATAAAGACAAGTAACAAAGGTTAAGGTTTTGCTTTCGATAGGTCAGATCGTTCTAAAGCCTAATTAGATATTAAGACTTAAAAGGTACTGTTTATTATCAATAAAAATAAGAATGAGCACTTTAGCAACAGAATTTTTGTGCAATAAAACCGTTTTAAAATACTTTTTAAACTCTTAACATATAAACCAACTTCGTTTTTTCTCATCGAAATGCCAATTATTGACCATCACAAAATGACAGTCACCTATAAACATTTTCCCACGGTTTCTAGCAACGTCATCAAGTGATCTATTTATGACGCAGAGATCTTGGCAGAATTTTCGAATCTGTCATATAAAGTGGTTAAAAAAGTTTTAATCGAAATTTAGTATGTAAAGACCAGCCAAACTCATGGAAGTAAAAACTAATCAGTTTTAGATACCAATAAAACCCAGGCCACCAATCAATCAATCAATCAACCAATCAATCAATCGTGCCCACTATGCTGTGTGGCATGTAGGGCAGCAACAAAAATACTCCACGCAAGCTTCTGGAAAGTCCATACATGTTGAGTTAATTCAATGCTCTTTTCCCTAAGCCGCTAAAATAAGCAACAATAGCAGGGTAATTTCAAACC
>JAOBRD021033987.1:0-11617 GCA_027575215.2 Hydrozoanthus sils | reverse complement strand
CAACACATATCAGAATTTTCCAAAAACGTTTCCCAGTCTATACCTAACATTATACATCAACACATATCAGAATTTTCTAAAACGTTTCCCAGTCGATACCTAACATTATACATCAACACATATCAGAACTTTCCAAAAACGTTTCCCAGTCTATACCTAACATTATACATTAACACATATCAGAATTTTCTAAAACGTTTCCCAGTCTATACCTAACATTATACATCAACACATATCAGAATTTTCCAAAAACGTTTACCAGTCTATACTTAACATTATACATCAACACATATCAGAATTTTCCAAAAAGTTTCCCAGTCAATACCTAACATTATACACCAACACGCATCAGGGAATAACGCGAGGCACTACCTCAACTCTAACATTTGGAGAATCAGTAGAACTTTACGTCTAATCATACTATACCTAACATTATACACCAACACGCATCAGCGAATAACGCGAGCCACTACCTCAACTCTAACATTTGAAGAATCAGTAGAACTTTACGTATAATCAACCTTTCCAAAAAATATGGAGGCTGTACATTTTCCCACAATGCCTTGCGGACTTAACACCCCTAATGAGGATCAGAGAAGGCTACAATTGATAAAACTCTTCATTGTACTAACAACACTGTGTGTGTGTCATATTTAAGGTTTACAGATTCTTTCTTTGCGTTTCTATGAGCAATTCTAGACGCAGGGTTCGTACACCTCTGGAATTTCAAAAATCCAGGGTTTTGCATGGTTGTTTTTCCGTTTTTCCAGGGCTTTTCTAGGGTTCTGTAAACCTGGAATGAAAATAAAAACGTTCCGAATCACCAGTTTATACAACTTTTTAGTAGTTAATGTCGTAAAAATTAGTATTTATTGAACTTAATGTAATACCGACATGCAAAAATTAAGTCACTTGAAACGAAAAAAATGCATCATTTACCGAATTTATATTTTTCAATAAAGTTTTATGAAATTTTTCAGGGCTTAAGAAAAAAATTTCTAGGGCTTTTCCTGGGATTTTCAGGGATTCAAAAATTTTCCAGGGTTTTCCAAGATTTCTAGGGCCCGTACAAGCCCTGTAGGGGTCTATGCGCTAGGAACTATGGGTAAAATGTACAGGTCGCCATCGCGTAATCCGGATTGGATAAAGGCACTACACCTCAGATATCTCTTGAAAATGCTTCTTCAGTGCTAAGAGCTAACACGCCAACTCTTCAGCTAAAGCAGGAAAATGATTTTTAAAACTGATTAAGATGTGCGGTTGAGTGGCTTACCGATTTCTTAGAAAATATGTTTCCCTTGCCGTGATAACCAAGCATTACAGCATCATTTAAATTTGCTGGGTGAGGAATGACGCTTTCATCATCTGAAGTCTGAAAAATTAACATTCCAACTTAAAGCAGTAATCTAAATAAGACTAAACAATTAAAAATTTACTCAGACGAATGACTATGTCCGAAATGTCAGTTTATCGATCTCTTTCAAGGTGTAAAGTATGTAATACTTATAAAACTGTTTGTAGTGGTAATCAGATGGTTAGGAATGAATTCGGGATTATTTAACACGATTAAATTTTCAAAGATTAACTTAAAATTCAACGAGCAAAGCGTGCTCAATTTGTTATCTTTGAAATATTTGAATGCTGATTAATCCCGAATTGCACGAACAAGACATTTAACTACTTGTTAATAATATTTAGCACATACTTAGTTCGATATTTACATAGTAGATCGGTGAAATGTAGAGCGTATCAGCCACCCATATCAATCACACGTGGTGATATCAAAAACAGCCAATCAGAACGCACGATCATTCCATATCATCATATGTGATTGATACGAAACTTTTCCCACTGTTGAAACAACTTGTCAATCTATTTCGTTGATGATTGAGAGAATCTCACTGCGCTCACTCGTGATATATTTTTTCAACACTCGAAGATAAAATTCGTATCTCCGCGCGGCCATGTAATATCCTCTATGCATTAAGAGAAGAGCCAGTATTAAGTGCGAGAAGGAAGTGAGAGACATGACAGGTTCGTACTCAGTTTTATCTTGTTCACGCAAAAAACTTCTGAAGTGTTAAATCCAGTTTCTTTTTTTCCCAGGTTTTCCACACTTTTTACTAGTTGTTGGTATGTTTTACATTATTTGTTTCAAATTTTGGATTGCTGCCATTTTGCTTTGTCCGCCGCATAAAACTCTAAAAGCAATATTCAGCTCTTTTTGCCAGGTTTTCTACCCTTTCAGCCCGTTTTACATACCTTTTACGATATTCTACTTGCAGACTTTTTTTTAAAGTTGGTTACTGACCTCGGTAAACCTGGCCGTCATTGCAATGTTCGGCATTTACAAAGAGGCTCTCGCCCAATCAGATTGCAGAGATTTTCCTACGCATATTGTTAGTGTAGAAACACCGATGCAACGTCTCAGTTTTCTCAAATAAATTAGACTAGGAGCACTCAATTCAGCAAATGTCAGTAGCTACATACAGAGTCGCAGTTGCTTCTACAGAACAATTCGCGTATTAGTGGATGAACATCTAAGTTTTCGTATCATGCTTTATACCTCACTGCACCATCCTGCTATACAATTGTTAGCGAATAACCAACTATGCTTTAGTATCAAGCTTTTTATTTCACTGCATCACCCTGTTACACAATAGTTAGCGAAGAGCCAACTATGCTTTAGTATCAAGCTTTACAGGACAGAGACAGACAAATTGTCCAAGAAGTGAACACGCGATACACTGAAAAACGCCTTACTTTATACTCGAGGTACATGCCAGTCTTGTTCACCATCCAATAAGGACTGTATATGGTTACATTCAGTGTACCGTCAAATGTAGCAAATACACCAAGGTCCTAGCGCAAAACAAAATGAGTTTATTGTGGCAAAGTAATACAACAAAACATCAAATAACACAAACAAAATAAATTCTAATCAGGGCGTGCTCAACACATATGCCTTGACATTCAAGTTATTTGTGCGATACAGTCCGTGTGCCATTACCCAATTTTATGACCTTGCTCACCACACGAGTTTCCATAGCTCAGTGGCAGAGCGACCGACTAGTATACAAAAGGTCTTGGGTTCGATTCCCATTAGGAACTCGGTTTTTTCGAGTTCTGTCTCCGTATGATTTCGTACCTAATCTGATGTTAACAAGTTCATTACATATTTTTAAAATAAGATAATAATAGTTTGACTATTACTAAAGTCAGTAATGACTCAATTCTTATTAAAACAATACACAGCGAAATCGGTTTCGCTAACTGAACAAACATTAATATTTTCAATCTTCTTGATGGACGTTCATAAAGCTTAAACTATCATCAAACTATCAAGTTAAAAAAATCTAAGTGGCGGTTGCACTATCCATATTTCGGAACCTTGGTGCACGAAACAATTTGCGAATAAAACGTGCATTTGCTACATTTTTTTGGTCAGATTTTCTTCTAAACAGCAGCTGCCGTATTTCCTCGTTTTACGCCTTTTTAAATGGTGCCTCCCCTAAGATGAAAGAACACCCCATCAGTTTTATTCAAGTAAATACCGTAGAATTCCGAAAGTAACACCCTCTCCCGAAAGTAACGGCTACCCGAAAATAACGGTACTTTTCTGCCCTCCTATTAAACCCCGAAAGTAACGGTCCCTTTTAACGGCGAAATTCGAAAGTAACGGGGCCGTTACTTTCGGAATTCTGCGGTAGTCTGTTTTGTTTACTGTTTTTTCATCGCGTTATGTTACATTGTAGGAATATGAATATCAATGGATTGACTTTTAAATTTCATAATACGTGCCCTCTTTGTCTGAGACCATTTCGAGTTAAAAATGTTTTTTACCTGTCCGAAAATAACGACTACCCTAAAGTAACGGCTACCCGAAAGTAAAGGCCCCTTTTTCCGGCAAAATCCGTAACTAACGGGGGCCGTAACTTTCGGAATTCTACGGTATCATAGCTGTCTTGAACAACCACGCTAAAGAAGATGAAATCCCTTACAAATGACTTCCCCTCTGATGCCAAGGCGAAGCTGGAGAGCTCCTCCATTCCTTTCCTCAAGTTCACTTTTCCATTCCAGCAGGTGCCTTGATAGTTATCTAGCTGCGTAATTAAAGAGGAAAGTCTTTGATGGTTCGCTGTTCTTCTAGGTCTAGCAATAATACCAAACAAAGCAAGTACTTCTTCCTGCAATTCTCGAAACTAGACTTTTTCTACTTGTTATCAATAGATTACAAAGTTCCTATTTGTATCCCAAAAAACAGTTATTCCAAAATAAAAATAACCCCGCTGACAAGATTTCACTATAACGAAAAACATGGCGATGTTGCTATAGAAGCTTTTTGTAAATATACCTTGGTAAGCTAACCTGAATGTACACGGTGACCTTCTTTGTGACGTCAACAGAAAACAAAGGGTACTGGCAGCCTCCCTTTAACTCCGTATATGGGATACCCTGTAAATAAAAAATAGAACTGGTGAAACTCGGTCGTAATGATTTAAAAAAATATTTACATCATGGCCATGTTGGAAATAGGTAGCTAGTTTATTTATTTATTTATTAATTATTTACATTTAAACAGAAACTCTAGTTCAGCATAGCTGGTTTAAATGGATATCTGTACAAAATAATATGAACAAGTTTTAAACTATAAAAATGAAAACAAAAAAACAAAGCAAAAGAAATCATTCAAAGGGTTCATAAAAGTGAAAATTAACTGAGATGATCAAGATGTTGCTTGACTTTAAGTTTAAAACTAGTAAGAGACTGATCACGACGTAAGTTTGAGATTTGGCGGCATTGTACTTAAAAGGTGTTTCAAATTTAATTGTTTTGGCAAGAGGCAGACGGATAAGGTCTTTATTTCTAGTATTGTAGTTATGCGTCTGTTCCGAGAAATAGAAGTTGTCTAATAGATACACTGGAGCCAGGTCATTGATGCACTTATAAATCTACAAATTTGCTAGTTCGACAGCTTTTGAAGCTCTTCATAATGGACTAAGAAACAACTTAAAATACAGACCCACTGTGGTTAGTAGTTAAGGCTCTTATAATAAGCTTCGCAAAAATTTTTATTTTTTTTTCCCAAAAACCCCGGCAAATAGTGGTTCCTGATTTCTGAAGGATTTTGGGTATGTACAAAACCCTAGTAAAAGTACTCGGAAAAAGAATCACCGATTGGAATCGAACCCATGAATAACTAATTACCAGTTCATTTCTCTGCTTACTGGAACTCAGTTACCGGTCAGACGTTCTACTAATCCACTCTAGTTGAAACTATGATATTCAGATTGTTAGTCAGTTGCTGTACTACCGAGCTACAAAAAGCAACGAACCTCTGATTACAGGTAAGTACTTTACTAACTGAGCTAATGGCATACATGACCCTCTGATTATAGGTGAGATGCCTTGTCTACTGAGCTACAGGAACCAATGACACTTTGATTACAAAAACGATGCTCTACCCATTAAGCTGCAGGAATCCACGTCCCTCTGATTACAAGTCAGATGCTCTACCTTCTGAGGTAAAGGAACCCATAATCCTCTGATTACAGGTAAGATACTGATGGGATCCATGATCCTCTAATTATAGGTCAGATGCTTTACCTGCCGAGCTAGAGGAGCCCTTGATCCTTTCATTCTGATGCTCTACCCACTAAGCTACAAGATTTCATGGCCCTCTGGTTACAAACCAGATTATCTATTTTCTGAGCTACAAGGACTCATGACTCAGATAAGATACTCTATCTACTGCTACGGTTACAAAACCCCTTTGAAGGCAGAAAAACAAAAGAAACAAAACCTCGAAGGGCTCTTAACTTACGTCTACCATGTAGTACAGACTGTATGGAAGGTAGTTGTGAAGTATGACTGGTGGGTAGCAGTTTAAGATAAACGATGGAGAATCCTTAATCATGCCTAATGTCATTGTAAACTTAGCCTTCACACAGTCAACCTGCATCAATAGAAATCAACAACGCATTAGGTTTTAATTAGATTTCACGATTTCCTCAAAAAATTTTAACCAACCATGTGCAACAAAAAAAAAAAACAGTAACTATTAGGAACAGTGGTGAAATGACATACACATGAAACAACTACCAGCAAGTTGTTCCGTACTTATTATTGGTAAATGTAATAGTTTCAAAGGCTGTACAAATAAAATTCTCTGATCCCAGAGGAATTTGAGTCCATAACCTCCGGCACATATCTTCAGTTGATCTACCAGGAGTTATCACCTAACTTTTCACACATCACATACAAGATGCGACACTTGGTTATGACAAAATGTAAATTGATCAAACAAAGCGATTTAATGAAGATGAAATTAAAATTATCCCACACTTACTAATTTGGAGAGTTTACTTTTTTTACTGTAACTAAAAGGGTCAAGGCTTGCTATTCAGTACTGGTAAGCAGATGATGAGAGGATGTAACAGTTCCAAATGCTGTAAAAATATGCCATTATATTGACAAAAAACGATTAATAAACTACAATTCAAAGTTGACAACGGCTGTAACGTTGCGACTGAAACCTCTGATCTTCGTCAGATAACTGGTTGTTCTACTGGGCCCAGTTGTTCAAAGGCTGGTAAGCACTAATCCAGGGTTAAATTTTTCTAAAATCTACGTTCTTGTTTCCAACCTTACCGAGACCGAGCTTCAATTTGGAATTAGCAAGTTTTTTGTTTTGAAAACCTTAACAGCAGTTTGTAAGAACCGTAAACCTTTCCTCGTCAAGAAACTATTGCTTGAGTTTTTGCTGGTGGACTCAAAACAATCATTTTATATCCCAATATATTCCCCTGAGACAAACCCTGAAGCCTGTTCTCTGTTTATTATTATAAAGTGTGAACTAGACTTTATCGAACATCTCTTATAAGCTGGTTAAGCTACCTCGATGAAGAAAGGTGCCACACCACTTGTGGGCGGGGAACAAGTAAACACCTGGTGGCCAACACTTGAGAGAGCTGTCCACATGAGCGGGCTTGTTGTCTCACCATAACTAAACGAAACAAACAAACCAGTGCTATATCGTTCTGAAGCCTGTTTACACCTTAAAAATAGATTTTCAATTTTTGAATACTTCACCTTACACTCTCTAGGTTATCAGGATGCAACTAATTTTTCAACACTTGAACAAAAAGAATTACTGGTTACCAGTAAAAGAAGGTTAGCAGATCATTAGTAGTAATAATAATAATAATAATAATAATAATAATAATAATAATAATAATAATAATTCTTGTCATTATCATCATTTTCCCTTTCACCGCAACGCTTAACAAACTACGCTAAAGCTAAATTCTTCTCTAGCCAAGTGACTTATTAGGAAGGCTTTTATCTCCGGTAACCGTTGTGTTAAGCGGACGGAAGTTTTCAACTCCTCATGAACTACATACCACATATGGTACAATAATCCATCAGTGGTTATCCCCCAGCAGAAGCTGGTACTCATTTATACAGCTGAGTCTACTGGAACAAGTCGGGTAAAGTGTTTTGATCAAGGACACAACACAGTGGTCTCCCAGGGTCTCGAGCTCGCGACTCTATGAGAGTTTATGAGTTGCAACCCCAAAACGCTCTACCACTGCACTGCTTAATTTTCCCCACTAACCAAACTACGCATAATAACCCACTTTGCCGAACGCCACTGGTCCGGCACAATAGACTCACACAAACGCCACACCACAAGTTTTAAGTACTAGTCAACACAAGTCCCGTAAAGTAGGCTGTAACGAATTGGCTGTTTACAGACTCTCCATATACTATCTAACCTTATTCCGCAGGTTTGTGGTAAAGTCACGCATGATGGGCAACTCTAAGCAGGATGAACACAGACTTCTCAACACTATCTTTTTCAAAAGCTGCAGGTTTGTGGGGCATTCCTGCCCGCTAGGATAACAAGAATGGGACATTACACAACGCTTTCAATTATTAACTTACCCAAAACCCGCAGGCTTAAGGTATAGTCCCGCACGATAGGCTAACACGAGCGGGACATTGTACACTGACTTCTCCTCTATCACTGTCACCGTCGAATAACTTGTTTCCTTTTTCACGCACAATTCAAGTGGAATCGGAAATTGGTTGTGAATCTGTAGAGATAAAATAGGGAAGCCGTACATTATTTAAAGACCTTCCAGACGGGAAGGGGGGGGCTTATCTAAAGTTGTCAAAAACCAAAGATGTGAAGTCAGGGTACTAAACAGTAACTAGTAACTCTGTATTCCTCTGGTGTAATAACCAGCGTTTTTCAAACTGTATTCGTGACACAATATACTTTATGTTTTAGTCCCGTCGCCTTTATAACTATATCGGGATGGGGGGGGGGGGCTTATTGGAAATTTGTAGCTCAGGACGAGGGGCTTATTGGAGAAGGGAGCGTCTTCGGTATTTTCTTTTCCTCGATGTCTGAGGCATTGGTGAGGAAATTTCTGAGGTCCAGCGTCAGTACAAAAGGCCGATAAAACAGGATAGTTTACAAAGCGTGCCATTTAAGGTGAGTAATCGCTTTTGCTCACCATCGCTCAGGTAAAATTGATCTTAGAAGAGCAAAACAGTCCTCATGTACTCGATGATAGCCGTTCACCACATCTAGATGTTACCCTTTGTTGAAATATTTGTATTTAACTATATCCCACAAGAGTTTCCATGACCCCTGATACGGATACAAACATCGCTCACTACCAGTAATTCCAAAGAGCCTTTTTTCACTCACTAACGATTTTCAAGTGGTGAGCCCCGAGTTTGTTAAAAGGTTTTAGCAGAGCTTACACCCAACATCTAATAAAATGTTTGCTTTATGCAACTTCTGTTGTTAAGAGACACTTGCCTGTAAAGGTGAACGAATTGTGACAATCTTTTGTCCATCTCCGGATTCTACTTGGACCACTATCGCCATTGACACACCTTTGAAAAGCTACGAGGAAGAAAATAAACGAAATCTTTGTATATTTTGAACACTAGGAATCACGATCTATACTACAATGCCTTGCGTGCTGCACATTTTTAAAACATTTTTCGAACTGACAGTAAATATTTCAAACAAAAACTTGCTAACCAGCAGCTATAAACATTTTTGTAAATATCAGTTGAACGTGCAACAAGTAAACGGGTTTAAACTATTTATTTATGATTTATTTCTCGGAGTTCCCGATTTACTTAATTCTTGTTTACTTCATGGTACTGTAAAATTTTCACTTACTAAACCTTTTTCACAATGCTGCTGCAATACAAGTTGCAATATGCAATATATAATTGCAATGCAGATAAAGTTTATTTGTTTAACAGTACCTAAAAGCTGTAAGAAATTAATTTGTTAAAGTGCATACGAAGAGAAAAAAAATTATTATTTCAGTGGATAGACCTTTCTAAATGAGGAATAGCGGTAAAAAGATTTTGTAAAAACCTTTTATGGTTCTTGAGTTATTTTAATATTTAAAAATTTCAACTGATGACGTCATGAGTGGTCAATTTTCAAAAATCTGCTGCAAATCCATAATCTTTGAATGTATTTAAAGCAAAGTTGGGCTGCTGATGTATCCAGAGGTAAATGGCTCATCAGTACAAGTTTGGCTCAAATTCAGGGTTGTGGATTGGCAGCAGCTGTAAAAAATTGCAAACTTGTCGGAACCAAACTTATGGTATATAATTTTTAAAAAAACTATTAAATGCGTCGGCGAGTAGTATAAACTTGAAGTATTATATGATAAATGAATTATCGTCGCCGTGAGATGATGAGAAAAACTGACGTTTCGAGCGTTAGCCCTTCGTCTGAGCATGTGACGGTTTATTGTCGGAACCACCTTGACGTCATCAGTGGAAAACTTTAAATGTTAATATCTCAAGAACCACAAAAGATTTTTGAAAAATTTTCCACCGCTATTCCTCATTTAGCAAGATGACGTAACAAAAATTTTGCACTTCATTGCACTTTAATGTTCACGTGCGGAGTTACTTTAGGTGAATTCTTTAACTATGTATCTTTCAATTGCTTTGAAATTAAACGTGATTATTTTAGCTAGAAATAATTCGTGTCTCAGCTCCTTGCAAGTGACCAAAGCTGCAGATTTACCACAGGTACAACTGGTTTGTTGCAACAAAAAGTCGAAGCTCCAAATGATGAAGTTGCAAGTGATGCAGTTAAGCCAAAAGTATAATATACATAAACCGTGCAATGTAACCAAGATAGGCATCTCCTGATACAAAGATGCAAGTAAGAGTGCTAAGGATGCAAGTGATCGAAAGTGCAACTATGAAGAATGTAGGAATACAACGATGCAAATGATCGGAACTGCGACTATGAAGAATGCAAAGGATACAATGATGCAAGTGATCGAAAATGCAACTACGAAGAATGGAAAGGATACAACAATGCAAGTGACTGAAAGTGCAACTACGAAAAATGCAAAAGAAAACGATCAATACGGCACGGATACTTCCATGCATGTGAAATTAAAATTCAAGGTGCAGTGACTCAAAGATGAAACAATGCAAAGAACTCAAGATTGGAAATGATGGTGCATGTACAAATCAAACCGTCCTCAGACGCTCCATGCATGACGTCATCTTGTTACCTGTGATGTCACATTCTGAATGTCAAAACAATGCTATGATCAGTTATGGTATAAACGCGAAGTGATGAATTGCCAAAATAAAATATTTTAGTGTTCTTAATACGTAATAGATGGCTTTCCCATCATGCATGTCTCAAATGTATAGTTACGTTTGAACAAATGTTAAACAAAAATTTTAAAACCAAAAAAAATTATGTAACATTTTTAAAATGATTTATGATTGTTTTAGTTGGGAGTTTACAAGAATGGTGATCACCGATACTCTGCTCTGGAGAGAGATTTAGGTAGAGTTGACTTAAAAAAAAATTAACATTATTTTACACTAGTTGTTATTTAATTCTTAACTTCTTCGTCTTTTTCAACAAAATGTTTTTTCATTACCTTAATTAAACAACAAGTTGTTAGTTGCTGAGTATTGTTTTGTAAGAAAATAAAATAAACAATACTTATTTCAATACTATTTAATACGTTGAAGAAGTATGCCAAATGTACTCGCTTTGTGTCGGACTAATTGAAGACCTTTCGATTCGACAACGAAAACGAGTTTTTATCATTCGTCATACTGCACGTGCGAATAAATCAGCCATCTAGTTGTGTTACAAAAGTCTCGTTGCCAACGCCATGAATTTTTTTTATGAAAACCTAGCTGTAAACAAGATGACGACAACAAGATTTTGGAAACACAAGGAGATGGCGTGGTTTCTTCTTTGCACGCGTAGTATGACGAATGGAAAAAAACTCGTAACTCGTCGAGTCTAAAGAGTTCTATTACTACTTAGACGCAAGTAATACAGCTACAAAAATATCCTTTCAAAAGGTGAGCTTTAGTCGTTGTTATTAACGAGTCGACTGTTGTTTGATCTGTGGCTTGAGACAAACGTTTCTTTAGTTATAGTCCCGATGGTGTTTAGATTTTTTGTAAACATTCTGTCAACTAAAATCTGCCTATAACGACTACCCAACGCCTTTGGCATCTAAATCAAACTATTTTCATCCACATAAACTGGCCTTTTTAATGGACACTGGGGCTGAAATGT
>JAOBRD021033880.1:0-11619 GCA_027575215.2 Hydrozoanthus sils | reverse complement strand
AAAATTATATATTTACAATTTTAAAATATACAATTAACTAAATTTTTTTTCAAAAAGATCTGAAAATTGTTAAAATTAATATGGAATTGAAAGATGTTTTGTATCCATGGTAACATAACTTTCATATCTTTTTATGGCACCTGACATAAGTTTCACAATAACCTAAACTCACCAACTCTGAGAGATATTCATTTTCTCCTCTCTGCTCATTCTCCTTCTTTGTCAATTCATTGTCTTTCTCTTCTATTCTTTGTTTCAGCTCTTCATTCTCAATTAATAAATCATGGTATCTAACAACATCACAATTTTAGTTAATGAGGTAATACAGGGTTTGTACATACATTCAGAATATCAAAAATTCAGGGATTTGCAGGGCTTTTTAAACCCAGAATGAAAATGACAATGCTCACATTCACCTGATTAAACAACCATGGACGCATATGTAACAATTAATACATCAACTGTGAAATGAAACATTTCCAGGGCTCAAAAAAAAAAATTCAGGATTGTGCAGGATTTCCAGGGCCTGTACAAACCCTGGTAGTAAGAAGTAGATCAACATAAAGTATTTAGCAAAAATGAAAGGTAAAAGAAAAGTAGGTACAATACAATACCAAACAATGCTAGTAAAGAGCTTTTTCCTAAAATTACAGCTACATTAAAGGTACTTACAGTATAAATTTACAGTATTGGTACTCTTTGGGAAAACACAAGATGGTTTTGTGTAACAATTAACACTCTCTTGATAGATAATTATTCTCAAGCATATCAACATTGTTGATGTTGGTACAAATAATAGTATAAACTGCTGTAGCTTATGTTTGAAAGCATATATCTAGCAGGATGGCAGCTATCAGAATAAAAGGTGTTTATGAAGTCAACTACATTATATCTTTCAAAAGAAGGTCGGTTACGTGTGACTGTGGAGAAGTGTCAGCAGACTTTACCAAATATAGCTGGTATTACATGTATCATGAACACAAGAATTTGTTAACACAGGGACGGCAGAGGGGCTCGTAGTGCTTAATACAGATGGCAATTATTGACATACCGATTTTAAAGTACATACATAGGGATTAACTTAAGGGCTCCTATTGAGACAGGCAGAATGTGGACTATATTCCTTCACACTTAAGCACTGTGAGCAGCTTGAAAACATTGCAAGGATACCTATAGTATGTACTTTATTTAACACAATGGCTACATCATGTAACTTACTTAACATGTGAGGACATCTATGTTAACTATGTGTATATTTATTAAGGTTCAAGTATGATGATGCACAAAGGCAAGGCAAATGACAAGAGTTTCCTAGTATTTGTCTGTATCGGCCAGATTTTTTTAGCCCTACCAAGCTTTAAAATAGTCTCTGCAGTCACTCAGTAGCAACACATGGATGTAATGACTTTAACTATGTAAGGCCTTGAGGTTGTGTTTATATACATCTTTCTAGATAAAGTACAGACCTTAAAACAAACATTGTTTACTGTATAGGCCAGAAACTTCTGTGAGTTTAAATTAATAATTTTTAAACAAATAATTTAAGTGTAAGCTGTACCTTTCTTTGTTGTACTTTACTTCTTCTTTCCCAGTTTCAAATACCTGATATGGATTGAATATGTACATGTATTATATGCACAGACGCATGAACTAAAATGAATGAGCTAGTCAAGAGTATTTCATTTTCCTGTTGAATAAGATGAACTAGCTAAAGATAAATTTAAAGCAAATCAATCAACATTTAGAATAAAAAGTAATGCAATTAAAACTCTATGCTTCGAAGTCATCCGGACTTCATTATCAAGAAACTAAAATTTAAATTGACTGCTTGTTAATTCAAATTTTAGCTTCTTGAAAATGAAGTCTAGATGACTTCAAAACATTTTAATTGTGTTACTTTTCATTATAAATAATTTTTAAAAGTCTCTGTTAATAAGAAGTCAATCAAACCCTTAAATTGGCCCCGGCCAGTTTATCAAGATTAAATCAAATTCTCCTTACATAACCCATACAAATACTGTAGGTGATTTTGATATAAAAAAAAAACAAGTTGATCAAACAAACAAAACTACGAAGACGAAAAGCAAAATTCTCCTAAACTTGTAACAGGAAAAGTATGGATTCTGGTTGGGAGATTTTAGTAATCAGCTACATGCTATCTGGGGGGTTGAAAAGGTTAAGGGTTAACTCAACTCTTAACTGTCAAGTCATATTCATGAATAAACCAAATGCTGGTATCTGAGATCAAATAATTAGTATTATGTTTTAATTTTATTTGGATAACCCAAGTCATGCAATCATACATTCAAAATGAAAAGTTGAAAATTTTAAAATGTATATCATTTGAAGAAATATTTTGCAGTGCAGGGGTGTGATTGCTTTGCCATCATACAACTCAAATGGACAGCACTTTATTACACTTTATTACGTTTTAGTCTATTTTCATTTCATACAGTTTATGTTGATATATTTTTAGTTTGAGGTCCCTTGTAAAAAGCAATTAAAGTGATGTCACTTATAAATATATAAATATTTATTATTAAATTATTTTGTATTGTTTAACAAATTATGAATAACATTTAGGTTGAAATTTGGTGATCCTCCTTGTGTGAATCAGCTGAGCTGTTTCTTGCTGCTCATTACTCATTTTGGCAAAGTAACCAGGCCTCTGACTTGGGGAGGGAGTTAGGGGCACATTCAGAGATAAATTGCATCATGATGTTTTAACTTTTTACATTTAAGTCAAATGACCACCTGCCTTGTGTACTACACCTTTTTTATCTAACTATGATTAATACTCTAAGGTTGATAAAGTTTGTTATTAAATTTTATAAGCCCCTTCCCCAAAAAGAAACCCTTATATTAAATATTTCCTAAAACTCTAGAGCAAGATTGAATCCCTTGGGCCATCAGTTGAGGCAGACGTTCCAAATTCTGTTCTTAAGTTTTTCCATTTAAAGAATTAGAAATGAAAACTGAAGTCTTTGGGATTCTGAATCAGAATAACCTGGTACTATTCCATGCAAGTGACAAAGTCTAAAGACTCCTTTACAGTACAGCTGCACCAGTCTATAGATTATTCTTCAGTCTCAACCCTTACCTGTTGCAACTCCTTAATTTTTTCATCTTTCAGTTGTAATATTTCTAAAACCTTTTTATCCTTGTCTTCAGTTTTCTCTTTTTCCCTGAAGCAAAAGAAAGGGAAGATATAACAACAACCAATTTTGAACACAGACAAAAGACAAAAACACATTAAGAGGGGGAAG
Organism: Hydrozoanthus sils; assembly: GCA_027575215.2. Classification (NCBI taxonomy): domain Eukaryota; kingdom Metazoa; phylum Cnidaria; class Anthozoa; order Zoantharia; family Hydrozoanthidae; genus Hydrozoanthus; species Hydrozoanthus sils. The sequence goes on along the minus strand of JAOBRD021033880.1, from coordinate 8,353 downwards.
ACAGTCACAGGATTGAAATGGTCCAGCATAGAGTGGCAAGATGGGTGGTTTCAAATTTTTACCCCAAAGCAAGTGTCACAGACATGCTGAATATTCTAGGGTGGCGGTCACTTGAGCAAAAACAGGCAGACTCACACTTATGCTGTTTGTACGAGCTTGTACACAATGTAACACCATCGTCCCACAAGGACCAACTATGCCCCCCAAGGTGAAGATCGCGTCACATGCACGAAGTGTCTTTCCTACCTCTATCATGCAAAACAACTTCCTATTGTTCGTCATTCTTTCCTTGAGCAATATCACAAAGGAACAGTTTCCCGAATCACTTAAATTTAAGCACTGCAATTCCGTCGAACTTTATCCACCTTAAACCACATGCCTGCATACCTAATTTAGTTATTATAGATTTTTTATTATTTTTTTTCTGCCACTGCTGTTAGCTTTGCCTGACCGCCCCAGCTGAAAATCCTCCTTGGGAGGGGTAGCTGTATTGGAAAATAAATAAATAAAGGGGTTCAAGTAGTTGCCAGTGGATGTTAAAGTCCCTATCAAGCTTGTTTTTTTAAGTTCCTGATTAAAACTGTTGTCACCTGAGAACTCAAAAATTGAATAACCAAAGAAAATTTCCATGTCTAAATATGCTTTTTAATCAAAAAAAGATTGGAATGTAAATTTTGACTCAGCAGGCCGGGAACTGGTAACCTGTGATGTAGCAGCAGTGAGTTATGTGGTTTTTGTCATAAAATTTTTATTTCAAACAATTTCAAGGGAATAATTCATTGATTAAAGTTATAACAAAGTGACTATTGTAGCCAGAACTGAATTTTTTGAGATAAAATAAATTGTCTCTGCTTCATGCCTTGTGCTACATCATATGCCTCCTGCTACGTCTTCATTGCATGCTTCAACTCTAAAAAATGTAACAGGAACGATGAGAAAAGGTTTTATTTTCGAAAATTACTATTATTAAAGCGTTCTACTTTTCATCTGGAACTTAAAATAAATAAGCTTGATAGGGACTTGAAGGAAAAGGGAAAGTCCTGAACATCCAAAGGACATTAGAGGTGCCAAATCAATTATAGGATGTCCACTCACACTGAGTTTCACACTTAGAAATTCTAAAGTACTCTGTAGATTGGTTCTATTACTGCACTTACCTGGCAACAACCATTGATATAACTGATGTCAGGTCAGGTTGCGCAGTCTGTAACCTCTTCCATAAGTTCCACACAAAATCCTTGTCAGCCTAACGAAGATATGCTGTCCATTAATTGAAAAACTTGATACAGAAAAAGCTTCTTAAAAACTTAATTAGTCATATATGTAGATAGTAGTGGCAGTTTTCAAAAACAATTGTGAGGACCTAGGGTAATATGGTGTAAAAAATTCAAAACTTGCTTATTAGACCAATACCCAGCCTTTATTCTGAAGATCTGTCATGCTTTAATTTATTTATGATTTTTGGATTCGAAATATTAAATGAGAGAAAAGAAAGTCTCTTCTAATTCCCTAGACGTTTTAAAATCCCATGATCCATAGTCAACAGAATTTGACAATTCTTTTCATATGATTTTGAACACAAGTTGTTTAGTTGGTTCGCTGGAGGTTCTCTCGCATTTATTTATTCACAGATACAATCCAAATTCTGTTCATCAAGGATAAACTTTTGCCATTTTGGCAGATTTAATGTTTATATTTATATGTAGTTGACTTACCTTGCACTGTGCTAATTCCTCGTAGAGAGATTTATTCTTTGCTAACAGGCTTTCGACAGTGTGGTCTTTAAGGAATAAGAACATGACAATCACTGTTATATTGGTATATATACTGTATCTCTATGAACACTTGTAACGCATGTACAGTTGAGATAGCTACCCCAAGTCCAATTGTAAACAGCAAATAACTGAGGTAAAATAATTCATTTACCTGAAGTTTCATTAGAATCCATGCTCAATTGAATCAACTGAAATAACTCAAATCTGTTTCCTGTAATTGCTGCATACTGATCGCCAATTTCAAATAACGGTTAACATCCAAACGAGCCTTTCAGATGCAAGAATTTTTGAGTGCGTGTCCGACATCTTCTTTTGAAAAGTCCGCGCTTCGGGTTGGTAGCGACCGCTGAACAGAAGATTTTCAAGTTTTTTTCCAAGCTTTAATTTTTTTTTTCTATCGATATCTTTAATGCAGAATTTTAGCTGATTGACCAAAAGCAATCTAACCAAGTAAGCCAATAAGTATAAGATAAGCTACAAAAAAGAGGGAGATGTAAATGAAGCTAATAAATTAACAAGCTCGACCTGATTAAAGAATGTTATGTGTATTGTTAATTTTCCATTGAATATGACAAATATTTTCATGCACGTAGTGTTTCAACTTTATTTCTATAACTGAGCCATTAGTGTCTTTACAAACGCATTTTTCATAGACAAATGTTACACAGGGTATGTACATGATATGGAATTGAATGCCGGACTCAGACTGTTTGGTTAGCGTGATTCTGGATTGGTCAAGATATCGAGGTTGTCGAATACACTGCTGAAGAAACTGCCTCGTGTTTCATACGCGCCAATATTCTTCCAGATCATCCTTGTGCGTCTTTTAATCCTGATACGCTAGCTAACAGGTAACACTGAAATTATTTGAGGCTGAATTTCCTAACTCACCCATACTTAATTGTGCATACGATGCTATTGATCTTAGTTCAGACCAAAATATCACAAAACAAAACATAGCTCGCTTTACGAGCAACCAAAATTCTCGAGATCACTGTCAGGGTTAGGAGTAAATGGGCACTATATCTTTTAACTTCCGAAAAGAAAATGTGGAATTTGACAACCATAAACTGCATGAAAATGTGGAGTTTGGCGGCCATTACTGTATGCATAATTAAGTATGGCTGAGTACGGAAATTTTACCTTGCCTTACTATAAATCAAAATGCGGCTTTTTCCATTAATAAAAAAAAATGTTATTTAGTGCCAACAGACCAAGATGAATTCTGAAATGTTAGTTAATTCTTTACGATATTTAGGGCACCCAAATGGTCCCCAAAACTTCGAATGCGCTCGCGATTTTAAGGCAACGTTCACGCAAATACTTTATGCGTGCTCGCATTATATTTTGTAATGTGCTCGAATGCTCGATTTATTTTCAAAATAAATTTAAATGTGGTCATTTGCTCGCAAAAGCTCGCCAAGGACCATTCGGGGGCCCTATATCAGTTTCTAACAACTGACCAAAATGAGTTGATACAAAAATGTGTTGAACCGTACGCGTGAAGTTATTTGTTCAATGAATATAGTTAGGCTTTCGTTTTTAAAACAATTGAAGTCCTTCATCGATTATGGTTGAGCTCCGAAAACTGGCAGGGTGGGAGCTGTTTTTAAAATATTCCTCATCCCCTGGGCATTCCCCGCACGCCCTTCTCTTGGGGAAAGCCCTGGGGACGAGTTTTATTCGCTATATAAGGTTAGGTATTGACTACTGGTTTTTTTAAGCTTTTCCTGAATGTTTCAGCCTTAAATTTGTAATGAGTTGTCCTTGGTTTTGATGCATTCTGCGCTCCTACGTGCAGAAAGCGTTTATATTGTATATTTTCCATAACAAGACAAAGGGTGTAGGAGTAGACGCGCACCAGTTTATCGGAGACGGACAATGGTCGATTTGTGTTACATACTCAAGTAATATTGGAAAATAGTTCAATATAGCCTTGTTATTTACATCTGCGAAGAACTAGCAATGTAAATTAAACCGATGAAGCGTACTAACTGGTAAGGTCAAGTGAATAGTGATTATAATCATATAATTATGATGAGCTTGAATAAATACCAATGGATTTGCCCAAGGGACTGCGCCTGGCGCATAATTACAAATGCTCAACATAAACTCATTTATCATATAATACCATATCAAAAAACATAGAACTACATTGCATGCTGTATTGCAACCAAATTTAGTGTTTTTGATTATGTTTACAAGTTTAATCAAATGGTATGCTCTAGAACGCCGCAAACCTTTAAAGTATCAGATACTGTACCAAAAATGGTAAAATTTTCGTACTCACCCATACTTAAATATGCATACACTAATGGCCGCCAAAAACATTACAATTTCATGCAGTTTATGGTCGCCAAACTCCACATCTTCATATTTCGGGAATTAAAGGTGTAATCCTTACCCTAACCCTAACAGTGATTTGAAGAATTTTCGGTTGCCAGTAAAGTGAGGTTTACCTCCGATATTTTGGTCTGAAGATCAATAGCTTCGTTGGGTGAGTAAGGAAATATGCACAATGTTCTTGAAGTAGTGCCTTTTTAGTACTTTTTTAGACTTTTTTAAGGGTTTAAAAAAAAACCCTAGCAAATTTTTATTCCGGGTTTTTTTTTTTAGTTCCATTGGTGTTTAACTGGAAGATGTTTTTGTTTTTGTTTTTAAAAATACTTGTTTGTCTGACTTTTTGTACTAAATTATGGAATTTTGAAACCATTCTATCATCTCAAAATGAATGATATGTCTTTGTTGGGGCCTGCCTGCTTGACTAGATTGGCAGTGTTTCCAAAATTCTTACATTAACATCAAAAAATTTCGGAAGAATTTAATTTCGGACAAAATGTTTGTCCGAAATTTTTTAGCGTCCGAAAATCTTTAGCATCCGAAAATTTATTCGATAGGCCGTATAGACCATCGATCTTTATTTTAAAGACAATAACAGATAATTTAAAATTCAAAAGAGTTTTATCACATGTTTTACTTGTAATTTCAAATGAAAAGCAGCCACACGAATCCGACAAAGTTTTTATTTTATGAATTCCTATTCCGGAATAGACCCAAACGAACGCACCCTAAAAGTTTGTCCTTGATAAATAAAATGCGTTTTAAATTATACAATCTTTGTCATCAATGATGACAGTCTCATCATCTTCATCGTCATTATCGTCGGTACTATTTATAACCTCTTCTTGTTCTCTCAACGTGCAAAGAGGCCTCTTCAATAGCATCAAAATTATGTTCAATTAGTTCTTTTAATCGGCAAAGAATTTACCGTTTCGAATCCTCAATCTTAAATGTTGCCCTTAGGATGATCTCGAGTCCACCCTTTGCTATTGGTGAACTCTGATACTTTTCAGAATCCATAGTAGCCTCAACACTTCTGCCGTGTGTAAGAAAAAAAGTAAAGGCAAAGCGAGAAATTTCTTGAGGTACGTGGCCCACAACATCGGCGACGAGCTTGCCTTTAAAGCCACTTCCTGAAAATGAACCCGTACCAGATGTATAAATGAACTGATTATTTTATCTCAATTAGGTTTTTAGGGCATTGAGACAAACAATATCATACTTGAAAACGTTTGTAACAAAGTTTTGTTTGCTGCAAAAAAAGTCCAAAATTTTTGTCCGAAATTTGTCCAAAATTCGCAAAAAAGTGTTCGAAATTAATTTGTCCGAAAATAAACTGTACGAAATATTTTCGTCCGAAATTTTTTGATGTTGATGTATGTAAATTTCATTACTATTAAACGACTAGACTGGTTTTTTTCCTTGTCAGTTTCAAAATAACATACTGCCCTATATAAAGACTTCTGTCCTTTATGACACGGCAACTGTGGCAGGACAAGAAGAATAAAGGTCATAAGTTCATTTTTCACTGGTGGCGTTGCGTGGATGTGTGCGTAGTGTCATATTTATCTGAAGTGTCATATATGTATGTTTCACGAGACAGAGCAAACTCACGCAAAGAGATATAGGCTTGTCTGCAATTGGTAAAGACAATTGCTTCTTCGACAACACATCGTTGGCGCCCTGTTTTTCGCTCACAGTGATTATTTCCAATTTAAAGATAAAAAGTAACACAAAGGTGAGTGATTCATTTGTTTTTCAAATAGCTTTTTGTTCTTGAAGACAAGAATCAATTGAGAGTAATTGCCCAAACTACAGGCGAGTAGAATTTACTTCACAGAAGACGAGTTTACCGCTTTATTCTATCAGTAAATCTTGTAACAGTTTTGTTGAACTAGTCTTTATGTAATTTGCTACGGTTTAAGCGGAATTCGAGTTGCTGGAACAATTTATTTAAGAAATATCTACTCGTTTAAATTTTTGAAGTGAGAATTTAACTGCATGTGACATGTGTTCGTCTGGCTTATCAAAATGCCACGCGCGTCTTTTACAATAAGTCGTTTTAATCAATTACACCGTAAAATCCATTTTTATTTTTGCTTTTTTCGAAAAAATAAATGTTTTGCCACACATTTTAAGCTATATTGTAGAGGAGTTAAGCAGCTTTTGAGCCCAAGCGCTAAACATTCTTTAAGACTAAACATACCATGTGACAATTACAATTATAGTTGCGTTTCCGTGTGTTCAGTCAATTATCATCTTCGCAACAAAACTGTTCTTGATTACAACTCAGGAAGAACGTAAGTTTGCAGTTTTAACCATGGATAAACTTTCTTCTTGTACTAAAATTGTATAGAACATGGTCTTGTTTTTATGGGAAGTAACAGAGAAAGGCATGTGTATACAAGTGTATACGCGGTTTTTTCTTCCTTGCAATCCATCGCGCCATTTGAGTACTAGTATAGCGACTACGCCATGGCAGAGTGTTTTTTAACATAAACAATTTCTCCTCGGTTTGCAACCAATCGTTTTAGATCTCGCGGTTTCCTCACAATTGAGTTTCAAAAATAGAAGAACTAAACTGGCTATTGCTGTTGAACTAATTTATAAAAAGATTGTGCCGAAATGAATATCAGACTGTAAAAATGCAAAGTCTTTCGTGATGTATACATACTTACCATACTGTCTATAGTGTTAAGGTGATAGTGTTATTCAATGAATTCGCCAAATAAGTAGAAATCTTTAATGCAATTCAAATGAGTATTGCTACACATCGGCCCACGTGTGTTTTACGTAGCTAAATCGAAACCACATTGATCAAACGAGCAAAGTGATATTCAAATCAATGTCTGTTTCTATTTTCTGATCAACCATTACGTATACAAATGGCGGCTTGGTCGATTACCAAATACTGTAATAAAAGTTAAAACTTCCGCTGATGTTTTGTATTCAAGGACAGCAGAGGGAACCATTCCTTACCACCCCCCACCCCCCACCTTTCTATTTCTCTTAAGAAAAACGAACAAAAAAAGAAACGTTTTTACCGAAAGATAATTTGAAAAAAGTTATAGATATTTGTCTGTGAGTTTTGAAAATCTTTTAAATTGCACAGGTATTGGACGTACAGGGTCTCAGGGTCTCAGGGTCTTAGTCCCAATTAAAGTCCATACTTTTCGTTGAATAAGTTTGGGAGAATTTTACCCTTCATCATCAGTAGTTCCGGTTCAATTTATTTGATCATCTCCATTTTCTCTCTACCAAATGATTTATTTTGTATGTGTTATGTAAGGAGAAGTTGGACATTGATAACTGACTGGGACTAAAAAGGTCAACTATTTTTCCCTCACAAATTCAGTGAAGGATTCTATTCGTTAATAAAAATTACTTCTGGGATCGATGATATGTACAACCGCAGTGAATAGATTTAACTTTATTGAAAAACAAACGATACATTTTCTCACTCAGCATCAGGTTTTCATAAAGTTTATCGTCTCCAAGACCAACAAACTACAGGATTACTTTGGCAAATTAATGAAATACTTGTCGTCTAAAGGGAAAATAGAGCGGAAGTTTATTGTCGAACTTTTCAGTATCATTGATGTCGTCATTACCCACCTTAAAAGGGATAGTTTGTAATATCATGATATGTTAATGGAGAAAGGAATTCGAAGCATGATTAATTATGCACTACATTTGCAAGACCTTTCGCTCCGGCAGTAATTGTCAGAATCTAAATTCTCCTTATTCTTGGTTTTCATCAGGATGCTAACTTTGAAACTAGGAAATCTATGAAACTGTGTTTTTAGTATCGTTTCAGGCTCCCTTTGACTAGTCTTCGCTCAAAATTTCATCGATTTACTTTACTTTGTTGTTGTGTTATCGGTGAAGCGATTTAAGTTACACAATGGCTAACAGTCACGTATATTTAAGAAGTCAAACTAGTGCAATAATAATTTTTGGGAAATTTTGCTTTTTCCGCCTTCTGATATGAACCAATATGGTAAATATAAGCAAATATTTAGTCAAATCAATGACGTTTTGGCGAAATTGTTTGGTAAACCAGAGTGGTAAGTTGGCGACCATGTCTGTGCCCTTGTCCATGGACACAAACAGCGCCATACGTTTTACTGTAAATATGGCGTGCAATAAGTTGCCTATATTGTAGAAGTAAAATAAAATGCAGGCAACCGTTTACGAAGTTTCTGCTGTAGTCGGATCAATAGATGATCAAATTGGCT
>JAOBRD021033771.1:0-11619 GCA_027575215.2 Hydrozoanthus sils | reverse complement strand
ATCCTCCTTACGGCCTGGTTCAGTCACTTAAATACAGAAAGCTTGCTACAGTTCTTGGAGAAACACTTATTACTTTTATTAAGCATCTCTTGTAACAAAACAATGCTCTGCATCTACCTTGGATCTGCCCACACAGGGCTCATTAGACTAGTGGTAGCCAACTAGCCACAGGCTATTTGAAATGCAGTTTTGGCTAGTAGATTTGGGCTTTCACTAGCCAAAATGACTAGTGAAAATTTCGAGCATATTTTTAGTGGAAAGAAACCTGGCTGCTAGAAAATCGGTTTTTGCAAGTGAAACCAAAGCTGTCAATAATTACTTGGCTAGTGAGCAAAAAAGTCAGTCTCCAGTCCTGCCACACTTCATTTCCTCTACTATCAGTAAGTACTTACCATCTCAAATTTTTTCCTCTACTATCAGAAAGTACTTACCATTTCAAATTTTTTCTCCAGGTAAATTGACCAAGCCACAAGGTAATGTCCAATGGTAAGAATTAAAAAGATCAGAATAATAAATTCAAAGAGTCCCATTTTCCGCACTCTGCGATAATAATAGACTGGCATTCTCCAATCAGGCAGCCCATCGCGAAGGATTGTTTCATACCTAAAATTAAGACAGGAACAAAACAAAGCTAAATAAATAACTTACTTGGCTAGTAATCAATTTTTTTTTCTAGAACTTCATGGCCAGTTATAAGTAGGTTGGTAAATTAATCAACTGGTTCATGGACATATTTACTAAATATTTAAAATGGCTCCTGAGCTGATTTGTTGATAGGCTGGTTGACTAAGTGGCAAATGCACTCATCTGACTGTTCCTACCCTGTTCTTTCTATTCAGTTAAAGTGTATATATCAAAATCTTGGAATTTAGAGTGTTAGAAAGTTTGTCGAAAAAGATGAAAAATGTTGTTTATTTCATTAAAATAGCTCTTTCAGTTGCTGAGATATTAAGATTTTTCAAATATGTACAAAATTATGTAGGTTGTGTCATCATGACAGGAACTTGAAAAATGGAAAGATCACAAAACAATAAATATTTCTTGAAATACCAGATCAGTGTTCCTGAAACTTTGCACAAATGTACTTTGCACACACTAACACATAAACATGTTGTGATGTTTGTTATGTTATACATCCTCTGTCCCAGCCCTTTTTTTTTGTTTTGAAGTAAAAAAAAATTTGGCACCAAAATATAAAATAAAGTCTTCTCTTTTTCATCGTATATAGCAAATACCACAGCGGATGACTGTAATTCCTTTTTTGAGTAAAAAATGTTTTACAATAGAAAAAAAAATGGAAAATTTAAATTTTAGAAATAATTATGAGGTCTGTGATTGATGTGTTGCTATGGCAACATCAAAGTTACTATAGTTGAATGTTGTTTGATGAGTATGAAGTTGTTGTCAAATTTCAAGTCCATTGGAGAAGTAGTTCAAGAGATAACTGTTGTTTTATAATTTACTCTCATCTGAGTTCCTGACATGACATCACAACCTATCTAATTTGCATATTTGAAAACCTTAATATCTCGGCAACCAAATGAGTAATTTTAATGAAATAAATGACATTTTTCTTCTTTTTCTGCATACTTTCTAACACTCTAAGTTCCATGATTCTGATATATACACTTTAATTTTCTTTATTTTGTCACAGTGATGAGAGAGCCTGGCACTACTGTAGGTGGTGTCAAATAAGTTTGAAAATTACATAAAATAATTATCATGATGAATTTTAATCAGGACAATTATGTTACGGTTTCAAATGCAGTGTGTGAATAAAAATAATAGAAAGAATTATGCTAACCCTTGCACAAAAGGGGAAATGGCACATTCACTAATCATTTCAATTTTTACTGACAATGTTGTAATTTTCCGCAATCAATTGTATTTTCTTGCCCATGCTCAGATACTACACCTACATACCTTTTCCTCTTTTCTTCATCTCGCAAAACATCTGATACTGCAACAAGCTGCAAAAGATAAAACTCAACTCAAAAGTTGCTGCCTAATGACAATCAGTAAGGCGACACTAAAGACTCAAATATTTCTGGAAACTTCACATTAACAAGCATGCATACAAGTGAAGTCTGCAAAACCACTGGCAGAGAGCTACATACCTGCAGAGTTGATAAGTTTTGTATGATAACACTGGTGAACATTAATTAATGTAACTTTAGTCAATGCGTTTATAGAATTATTGAATTAAAATTGTTTGGGGAAGTGTTGAATGCTCTAGTCATTTTTCTTTACACAAAAATTTAAGCTAATTCTGGATAATTAATGGAGATTTAGCCTGCTTGCAGACGGTTTGGTGTTTTTTTTACAGTCATGTTCAATACACCAAAACTGAGTCGATTCGACTAACCCAATTGACTATCCGTCTTACCAAAAAGTCAGTTCGTGATGTACAAGATTATATTTACCGGAAGTAAAGTTGCAGCTAAGCACGGTTGACAAATCGACACGATCTGTCTACCTCTGAGTCAATCCATAAAACTCAAGAGTCGATTTGTGAGACACTTAGAAGAACTGCATAAATTAGCAAAAAGAGGGGGTAGAAATGTTGACGAATCGACTCGATTCGAATCGTCACAGATCGACTGCCTGTTAGTTGAATCATCTACTGCTTTAGTCGCTCTGTGAGATACAGATATGAAGCTGACAAAACAATGAACATGCATGGCATACTGAATCCCTCGTTCTTAAAGCGGGAGGTATAGAAATATTGACCGTGAATCGCCGCTGACCTTAGTCAACCCATTTAAAAGCAAAATCTGTCTGCTTTGGAGTCGACCCGTGAAGCAAACAAAACAATAAGTAATAACATGAAAATTGCTTGTTCTTAAAGCAATAGGTAGGACGAATCGACACGGAGTCGACCCGTGAAGCAAACAAAACAATAAATAATAACATGAAAATAGCTTGTTCTTAAAGCAATAGGTAGGACGAATTGACACTGAGTCGACCTGTGAAGCAAACAAAACAATAAGTAATAACATGAAAATTGCTTGTTCTTAAAGCAATAGGTAGGACGAATCGACACAGAGTCGACCCGTGAAGCAAACAAAACAATAAGTAATAACATGAAAATTGCTTGTTCTTAAAGTGATAGGTAGGACGAATCGACACGGAGTCGACCCATGAAGCAAACAAAACAATAAGTAATAACATGAAAATTGCTTGTTCTTAAAGCAATAGGTAGGACGAATCGACAAGGAGTCAACCTGTGAAGCAAACAAAACAATAAGTAATAACATGAAAATTGCTTGTTCTTAAAGTGATAGGTAGGACGAATCGACACGGAGTCGACCCGTGAAGCAAACAAAACAATAAGTAATAACATGAAAATTGCTTGTTCTTAAAGCGATAGGTAGGACAAATCGACAAGGAGTCAACCTGTGAAGCAAGCAAAACAATAAGTAATAACATGAAAATTGCTTGTTCTTAAAGCGATAGTTAGGACCAATTGACACGGAGTCGACCCGTGAAGCAAACAAAACAATAAGTAATAACATGAAAATTGCTTGTTCTTAAAGTGATGGGTAGGACGAGTCGACACGGAGTCGACCCGTGAAGCAAACAAAACAATAAGTAATAACATGAAAATTGCTTGTTCTTAAAGCGATAGGTAGGACAAATTGACACGGAGTCGACCCATGAAGCAAACAAAACAATAAGTAATAACATGAAAATTGCTTGTTCTTTAAACAAGAGGTTTAATAATTTTGACGAATCAACACGATCATGTCTGTTTCGGAGTCGACCCTCAAAGCAAAAAATGATAAGTAACAACAGGAAAATTCCTCGTTCTTATTAAAAGTGGGAGGTAGGACAAATCGACACGATCTGTCTGCTTTGGACAGCGACCCATGAAGCAAGCAAAACAATAAGTAATAACATGGAAATTCCTCGTTCTTAAAGCAAGACGTATAATAATTTTGACGAATCAACACGATCTGTCTGCTTCAGAGTCGACCCGTGATAGAAACAGAATAATAAGTAATATGTAACATGAAATTTCCTCGTTCTGAAAGTGGGAGGTTAAGGACGAATCAACTTCGGAGCAACCAAAACAACAGCCTGCGCCACTTGCAGACTGCAGACTTGCAGACTTAAAATAAATTAAAAAGAACATTGCTGTTGATTAATTAAACTTGAACTCTGACTCCTTTAATACAGATTTGGTAGTTGATTCAGTTGATTATTGAAATAACGAAGTGGCTATTATATGAGCGGTAGCCTCTCAAGGTTTTCAAAAGACTAAAGGTGATGTTACAAGAGGCAATTTCTTGAGCAATTTGTCTCACAATGGCGTTGCAAGACTAACCTGCATTGCAGACTGTCCAGACAGACTGCGACGCAGGCTAGTCTTGCAACGCCATTGTGAGACAAATTGCACAAGAAATTGTAATTGACAATTTTTTGAACCAGCAGTTTTCAAACACAACAATGCCAGAAATTTGGCCACATTTAAGCCGGGGACACACTAATACTAGGGATTTTATACACCAATCACTGCATTAAAATTTGTCAAGTGTATCACCAGCTATTGTGATGATCATAGCGACTGGTATACAAAATCGCCAATATCTAGCATGTCAGATACAAACGATTAAAATAGGCCACGGTTCGTAGGTGATCAAATTCGCTACTCGGTTTGACCTTGGCTATACATGCATGCAACCAGCGTATGAAGACCGAAACCAATCGTATTTAACTACACTGTAAGCTAATCAAAGAAAACAACACTCCAGAGATAAGCTTTCACATCCAAAAGAAATTCATATCAATAAAAGAAGAAAGAAATGGTAATTATTTAAAATGAACACAAGTTAAGCAGACAAACAACTAGCCTAGTCTAATTCTGCTGCGCCAATGTCACATCATTTTTGTTCTCAGTTTCTCAAACTTTTGCCACGACTGACATGTTCTCAATGTTCAAGAAAAAATTAATTTGCGTTGCATATTAAACAAACTCAGTGAAAAATTTGACGGATCGACAGAGCAGTAGACGGTTTGCTAAAGGGCAGTTGATCCATGGCGATTCAAGTTGAATCGAGCGAAATTATCAACATTTCTACCCCCCCCCTTGAACTCTCAGAGAAAAATTTCTAAGTGTCTCATGGATCAACTACAGCAGTAAACAATTTGACTAAAGGACAGTCAATCCGTGACAATTCGAGTCGAATCAAGTCGAATTGTCAACATTTCTACCCCTTCCTCGAACTCTCAGTGAAAAATTTCTAAGTGTCTCACGGATCGACAGAGCATTAGACGGTTCGACTAAAGGTCAGTCGATCCGTGACGATTTGAGTCGAATCGAGTCAAATCGTCAACATTTCTACCCTCTCCTTGAACTCTCAATGAAAAATTTCTAAGTGTCTCAGGGATCGACTAGAGCAGTAGACGGTTCGACTAAAGGACAGTCAATCCGTGACGATTCAAGTCGAATCGAGTTGAATCGTCAACATTTCTACCCCCCTCCTTGAACTCTCAGTGAAAAACTTCAAGTGTCTCATGGATCAACAGAGCAGCAGACGGTTCAACTAAAGGGCAGTCAATCTGTGATGATTCGAGTCGAATCGTCAACATTTCTACCCCCTTCTTGAACTCTCAGTGAACAATTTCTAAATGTCTCACGGATCGACAGAGCAGTAGATGGTACGACTAAAGATCAGTCAATCCGTGATGATTCGAGTCGAATCGAGTCAAATTGTCAACATTTTACCCCCTCCTTGAACTCTCAATGAAAAATTTCTAAGTGTCTCAAAGATCAACTAGAGCAGTAGATGGTTCAACTAAAGGACAGTCGATCTGTGACGATTCAAGTCGAATCGAGTCATGAAATCTGAAGATGGCGGCAACAGTTTCCGTGCTCTGCTAAGAACACCCCACCACCTGCAAGCAGGCTAAGGGAGATTCAAAGATAAATAGCACACATCCACAGACGGTTTTGACTAGTGCTAAGGACTATACATGTTTCTTCAACAGTCAATCCTACTACCCAAAAACTCTTACAAGAGTGTCAGTCCCAGGTTTAAATAAATGGTACAGCATTCTCACTAGGCCAGAACAACAAAAGGGCACTTAAATTAGAATGTTGTATGGGCAATTAGGAACTTGTTTAACCAATACATGAACTTCAATGCGGAAACAACTGTGTCAAACTGTTCAATGTGTTGCTGTATGATACAAATGATACGAACTCAGCCAATCATCGATTTTGCAAGGAGATCCTATGGTTTTTACATTTTGTTCATTTCTTCAATAATGTGCAAATATTATCTTTGGGATGGAAAATCGTCAGCGAAAACAAAAGGGTGCTGGAAAAAAACAAGAGGGCACAGTGTCCTTCTGTTTTGGCCTGGCGAGAATGCTGTGGTATGACAGATTGCATTCATGATTATTTGCCGGACTCATGAATCCCTTCTAAATACACCCCCACTCCACTCCAGCATTTGCAAATATTTAATAGCATTATGTAACAGCTTAATTAACAGCTTTACAGTACAGCCAGGATGTACACTGATGTTAACCATAGTACTTGCCTAAATTTTAATCTTACTCTTACTCAGTACCTTATATATTTTGTTAATCCTTGTTTTTGACAAGAAACATCACCCATCTCCAAGAAAAAAAGGTTGTTTCAAGATTTTTTTATTAATATTAGTGTTTATTTGTGTTTGAAATCTTCCCATCCCATACTATTATGCTTTTCGGTATTATTATTAATTTTGAAAGATTTTTCCACCTTGTACCACTGTTCCCCTCTATACTATTATTAGGGGCTTCAGAGTAAATGCTTACTGTAACTCTAACCCTTTTTAATCCTAACTACCAACCATTATGAGTCAATATGCTAACCGAAATATTTTTTAAAAAAATCCTAATCAATACAATATTGATAATGTTGATAATTCAAACTACATCAATCATACAGTGGCAGAATTATAAAGTGCTACATACTCTGAAGTTCCTAATAACAGTGTAACGTGTTGCTAACTAGGCGAGTGTTGAAAAGCCAATCTGTCACTGCTTGACAACATGTCGTGAAGTTAAGCATTAGGAAACGGGTTTTACTGATCGAACAAAGTTCAGTTACCAAGGAAAACTGGCTGTGATTGACGGTGATTTATTGAAAGATGAACGAATGTAAACTGAAACGCAATGCGGTAATTGACAAATCACTAAACAATAGCATATTACGACATAATACAACTAGTCTCAAGAAAATTCGGATCATAGTTTCGGAATGATGTCTGGTTCTAGCTAAAACGTTTTTAAGGCATAAAACTCAAATGACTAAAATTGTATGTAAATAAAAACAGATGATTCTAGAGCATTTGCAACAGCTTAAAACTATATAACATAACTCATTCAAAATATGGTGTTTGAAATGCTAGACATTATTTATCACAAACTGCAAACAATTCCTTCTAGCAGGAATATTTCACAATACAAAAAGATCAATAAGCCTTGAATAATGTTAACACTAACTAATAAACTAGATGCTTGAACAAAATGAAGGTGTGCTAAACGATAACAATTAAATAAAGTCTTGCCACGTGTTAATCTAAGCAAGGCGCATCTCTGGGTGCTTAATGATATAAAAACGAAAATGAAGACCGTAATATTAAAGGCTGAAAATCTTATCTATACTAAAACAACTAACGAAAAAACAAGAAATGTACTTACACATTGGTCCCAATAGAAAACTCTAAAAATGGCTTAACTTGTGTCAGTTCTTTTATAAAGGTCTTGTCATGACGATAACTACTGACAGAGCTAAATGGGCTTGGCAAAACGTTGCCCTCATATACCAAAAACTACAAATTAATTTTAAACTAATCATGACATTAAAATAAACCAATAGAACGATTGGAAAATCATATGTAACAGTTAATGTTCAAACTAGGTGAGCCTCAATTTCATGTTCTTTACAAATAGCATAGGGCAGAATAGTGGTATAGGGTGGAAAAATCTTTCAAAATTAATAACAGTATAGAGTGGAATACATTAGTATAGGGTGGAAAGATTTCAAATACAGGTTTGTAAAATAAACTGTAATATTGATAAAAAAAAGTATGAACTTTTTTTCTTGGAGATGGATGCTGCTTCTTATCAAAAATGAGGATTGATGGATGTAAACACTGAGCGTTGTGTCCCAGAAAAATACAGTATTCATTCGGTAGTCTGAAAATCTGCAGTGGAGATGCTTGGCTTCCGAAACCCAGAAATTAGTAATAGTACAGTCCCAAATAAGGCCCATATAGAGTGGAAATTTAGTCAAAAATAAATGATAGTACATATACTATTATTAAGGGCTTCAGAGTATGCACTACCAAGTTATATGCACTTTCAACCAACATGACCTCACAACATACCCTCCTAAATTTGATTTCTGCATCTGGTTCCTTATTCTTGTCTGGATGCAATTGTAAGGACAGTTTACGGTAAGCTCTCCTTATTTCAGCTTGTGAAGCAGACTTGGAAGACAAATATGGTAATACAGTATATTAATTAACTCACTCAGCCCAAGTTTATCAACATCTAATTTCTCCTGACATAACACAAACAAAATAATCATTTGGTAATGAGAATTATTTTACCAAACTAGGTAAACCGCAGAAAATGAAAAAAGGAACTCTCCCAAATTGATTACACAAAACAGTTCTCACCACTAACACTTGTCTGCTAGCCCATGACTAAAGACCGCTACACACAAGCTGATTTTTTGTTAAAGCACCCAGTTTTTTTATGCCAACAAAAAATTGGCCTGTGATTGGTAGTTCCCAACAAGTTTCATACAAGATTTTTCGTTGGGAACAGAGATTGTGCATGTTTGATTTTAAAAAGTCAACCAATAAAAAATCGGTACAAGTGTGGCAGACTCAGACAAATTGTTGGGAACAGAGCTTGGTTTGACCAATCACATAGCTGAATACATCACATGGGGAGATTAAAGATGGCAACAATTAACAGTTGTATTGGCGTAGGTGAGGAAGTTTCAGAAGATATTTAAAATAATCATGGTGCTATAAGGACTTAAGAAAAAGAAGATCTTGTCAAAGCGTGGCAAGCAAGGCCATGTCTCTACGATATTACCTCAAATGACAACAGCAATAGAAACAAAAAAGCAAAAGCATGGGCTGAAATTATGAATCATAATAGTTTCCATCTTCACAAGTTGACAGGCAGAGTAACAGTGAAAGAAAGCATGCTCCGTTGTCATGGCAGCCCACGAAAAAAAATCGGTATTTGTGTGATAGTTTTTATTTCCTGACAAAGAAATTGGCATCAAAAAATTTGGAGCTTCGCCACAAAAAATTGGCTCATCTGTAGCGGCCTTAATAAAACTTTATGGTGGACTAAACTAGTTAATTTTGTGAAATGGACTAAAAATATAGCACTGAGATATTAATTAGCAAATCAGAACTCAACTAGTTTTGTCCTTTGCAGGCTAGTGATTTACTGTGCTTACTAGCCTGCTACCTAGTATCTAAAAAAGTTAGTGTTGAGCACTGCAGAAAGTATGCGCCCTATACTTGAGAGAATTTACCAATAAGGCATTTGTTGTGTTTGGAGTGGAAAGGGTTAAACAGCTGACCTAATCTAAAGTATAACTATGCATTATAATTGATTACACATGATCAGTTTAAATCACTCCCTATTTAATAGCAATTATAAACAAATAATGTGGTTTTCATATTTTATTACGTAAATCAAAACAAGCATCATAACGGGTACTTAATCATTTCAGTCTATAGTACTTACAAAAGCCCTGTTAACATTATCTAATGTGCTTTACTGTATAAGAAGTTAAAATACAAAGTAAAAAGTCAAATTGGTGTGATTATTATTAATTAATGGTAAAAAATCATCAATACCAAACTTATAGAAACTAAAAAAGGTTGATAAAAACTAATAAAAAACATGCGCATAATTATTTGTATAAATAAAAGAAAACTAAACTACTTTATACCTTGAAATCGCATTCACTATGACTAATATACGTTTCATTTCTAAGTTTTTCATATTTTTGGTTACTGTCTACCATTCACCGTACAGCATTGGTCTACGAATGACGTTTTTGACTTTGAGTTTTTGTTGCGTGAACAGCATTTAAACTAAGTTAAAATGACTGTATATATTAGAACACTTCTGGGTCATTTCAGCACAAATTTAATGTGTTAGACAAAATCTAAGTGGTGTTCTTCAAATATGATTTTTCAACCAATATCATTAGCTACCGAATCTAAAAAAATTAGTCGTTTCCGTCTTCTGGTCAAGAATACACAAACACAACCAGTAATTAGTCAAACCTGTTTGACGCCAAGCACATCATAAAAATTGTCTTTGATTTCTTCAACCAAATCAAAGAGTTCCAGATCGATTGAGTCCCAAGCTGCCACAGCCGTAAGGCCAGAAGCTGTAAGGAAAATGAATGTTACAAATAACATTGCTCTTGCGTCGGCCATTTTGCATTTATCGAGAACTGGGCAGCCAGGCCTGAACTAGCAGAGTCCGCAGACATAAGCAACACGTGGCGTATACAGACGACGCAACTAATAACCGCAGCTTTGAACATACAGTAAGTAAATAAATAAATAAATAAACAAATAAATAAACTAGTAGTTTTTATCAAAAGTAAATTGCTGCAAGTATTATCGCTGATGACGTATGATATTGTGACACTGAAGGCGCCGTATGATATTGCGACACTGCAGGCGCTAAAATCATCCATCGTCCTCCCACTCACGAGATAGACTACTATCGTGCGACACAGGGATCCCACAACGGACTGTAATAGTGCGGCTGCGAGCAAATATACACAGAAACGTTTCGTTATATACTTGTTTAGATTTGTTACCAAACGATCTGGTCGTAGCTACCGTTGTCAGAGATGCCAACCCTCGAACTTCAAAATGCGGGAGATTTTTTGGGGGGCTAGAAGTTTTATTGTGTACTGTTTACGTTGCCCGCATCATATCTCTTATGTGGCCTTTTTATACACACAACTGTTTGGATCCTTCAGGAATGGACGCCTAATACACGATAGTAAAATAGACACTGCTCATAGTTGCATTTCCTTTCATGGGTCAGGAACAAACGAACAGCTTACTGTTGTTCTTGTATACTTTTGTTTATCTAAATTTTCTTTAAAAATGTGGGAGATTTCTGTAAAATGCGGGAGAGTGGGAGATCAAGCGAAAATGCGTAAGTCTCGCGCAAAATGCGGGAGAGTTGGCATCTCTGCGTTGTCCACGGAGCTTGTGGGTTCTAGCTAGCTATAACTAAACCGGGAGTAAACAGCCAGAACATTATTGACTATATGCACTAAATAATTTTTAAAGGGTAGTAAATCTAACAGATTTTAGAGTATTGAAGCTATTAGCTAATCAAAAACTAACTATTATAAGTACTACAAGTCTTGGCGCGACAAACTCACAGTGTGCTAATAATGCCCGTAGGTCGGGGGATGGGTAAGATGGTGCGGTCTCTCCCTCCCACCACAGGCTGCAAAGGTCCACTTTTTTAATAAACGCAACAACCTCTGTGCACCTAACTGAAGACACAATCAAGTGATTTTAAAAAAAATGCAAGGTTTGAAATTAAGGG